>JAULKK010297860.1:0-12800 GCA_032355705.1 Rubia peregrina
AATCCTATTACTAGAGTTAGGAGCGACTTTATCACTTTTGTCACTTGTAATAGTGATTAAATGAATAATTTATCTGATGGTATTAAAGAGAATTGTAGTGGTCAATAAGAAATTCTTACATTCTAGTTTCATTGTAGAAGAAATTTAAAATAATTCTTTAATTTGTGACATCTTAAGACTTCATAAATTTATTGATACCATAAGACGTAGCAAATTTTATGATATTTAGAAGCATCACAAAATGTTATGACAAGAATTGATGTAACAATTTTATTTAGTGACATGTGTACCTATTACTAAAATTTAGTGATATGTTAAGATGTCATAAAAATTGTGACACTTTCTTATTTGTCACAAAAAAATGCGTCACTTCTAGACTTTTTTTTGTAGTGCAATTTCGTATATATGCATTTTGTGTGATATATTTGTGATATGCTGCAATCATATTTTCAACAAGGGGCCTGTTCCAACAATTGATGATGCAATTTTGTATATATGGATTTTGTGTGATATATTTGTGATATACTGCGATGGTATTTTCAATAAGGGGGTCTGTTCCAACAATTGGCATTGGGTGTTTCTAGTAGATATTCTAGGTTAAAATGTTCCAACAATTGATGATGCAATTATCTATATATGCATTTTGTGTGACATATATGTGATATGCTGCAATTGTATTTTAACAAGGGGGTTTGTTCCAACAGTTGGTATTGAGTGATTCTAGTAAATATTCTAGGGTTAGAGTTCTAGATGCATTGTACTCTATATATTGCTGATTATTTTACGGAATACATCATCGAGAATTTACACTTTCATGGTATCAGAGCAATGTTAGTCTCCTGCTTCCTTCTTTCTAATTTTTTTCTTTTAAAATTTATTTCTGCTGCCGGCTCTGGTTAGAAATCCAGCAACTTCCCGGCATCTCCATCACTACTGTTTACTTCCATCTGCCCTTAGCTTATTCCAGATGTCCCTCCTCTTATTCGGCCCAGATCTCAATCTCTCGACTCTTCTTATACATTGACACTGTTATCCAGCAGTATCTCCATTCAAGTGTGTTTGCTGGTGTTCTGATCTATCACTTCCCGAAACACTGATCTCCATTTGATAGCGTATGGATCTCCTATATGTACGACATCTTTGGTCACTCTCTTCCATTGTCTTCGGCCTCACCTCATGTCGTGCCCAGTGAAGTACCAGTTCAGCGTCTGTCGCTGCTAAAATTTCCATTTTTTCCAATCGCTATTATGATCAAAGGGTTTGAAAGGTCCAGGTTGTACCTAGAGATCTCTTCATGAGGGAAAATGAGAAGAGTCTGCGCGAGCCTGATGGAAAATTGGTTGCTAATAGGGAAGAGACTTACAAAGTCGTTGAAGCATACCTGAGAGGTAGCTATACCCTTGAGAATATGGGCAGTGATTGAATCCCGAGACGATGGAACATTGTCAACCTTCCCAGGTAGCATCATCTCTAGGCGAGCTTGTTAAGGGCCCGACAGTCTGGAAATAGCTTACCAAAGAATAGCTATTGGCAATGGCCGATAGATGCCATGCGCTGCATCGAAGGACGGTCTCTTATACCCAAATTATTTATCGAGTTTTGTACGCCCTGCAATGTACCTCTTGTAATTGTAATCTCATATTCGTACGTTATGCGTTGCGACTGATTAAATGCAACTTTTACACATGAGTTTCATTTGAATTGCAAGCATATCGCTGCGACCACGCTTTACATTGCAAGCGAGACGTTGCAATGTTTTACATAGCATGCGAAATTCTGCTATTATTTTTACATGGAAAGTGAGACACAACCAATTATTTTTACATTGCAAGCGAGAAGCTGCAATCTTCTACATAGCACGCGAAACACTGATTTTATCTTTTTCCTGGAAATCGAGATTCTTCCAATTAATTTTGCATTGCAAACGAAATGCTGCACATTATTTTTACATTTTAAGCAAGAAATTTCAATCTCTTACATGGCAAGCAACACGCTGCCAATTATTTTTACATTGCAAGCGAGAGGCAGCAAACTTTCACATTGTATGCAAAACACTGCAAGTATTTTGACTTTCATGACAAACGTTGCAATTAATTCTATTTAGTATTCGAACCTCGCTTATGTCAAAAGCGATTAATATTGAAGAACATGTCGATGGCTTTTTATACTCGAGCATATTATTTGAAAAGAAAAAAGAGTAAAGTAAAATAAAATATGAGTTTTATAAATTATGCATTTGCATTACAACTTTGACGAGTGTATAACAGTGTTTCAGAGAAATAAAGGAGAATAATATAGCTACTAAGAGCTTTAAGGAACTAGATCCTATAGATTCTCTTCTAGCTTCTAAATAACTTCAATTTGAATTCCTATAGCCTGTTGAAATTTGTGAGCTTGTTCTTCTTCAGGATACTCAGAAGGATCATAAGTAACGAGCGTTTGAGGTTTCCTTGGGATAAGATCTTCTTGGCTATCATCCTCGAGCACAATGGTCAAGGTAGGATAATCTCCTTGGTTAGAAGGCTTATAAAAAATGGCCAACAAGCCATCAGATTTGCAGAAGCATTTCTTTTACTCTCAAAAGCTCTAACCTTACTCCTATTATGGCGAGAATTTCTACATCTCAAAGATTTACGAGTGCCAACTGTCTTCCAGACCTTCGAGGTACTAGCAGTGGATGCTCCCGAACTTCTAATGTGTGAGCGTATTGAAGGAAACTCTTTAAGCCACTCCAGAATCGCATCGTACACCTTCTTTTCATGGATGGTTCCTTCCTTAAACACATTGTGTTTGCGAACCCAATTATCTGCTGCTTGTACTAAAAAGCCGGGAATATCATGGACAAGTTTTGGGTGAAGAACTCTATGATAAAGCCCATGAGCTCAAAGAATCTCTGCATATACCTTGAGGGTGGAGTTTAACTCCTTATTTTCCTCTTCTAATCGAGAGTTCTAGGAAGCTAAAGATTCACACAACTTACAATTTTCCTTAAGAGTTTCGCTCAGCCTACTGAATTCTGAAAGAGTAATTTCATGCTATCCCACTACCTCCCCGACTTGGGCCTTAAACTTATATGCTTTATTTTGGATGTTTTTCGGTCGAGCCTGTTACATTGGAAGTCTCTTAGAATCTTCAAGGCATCGCGAGAGACCTAAAATTGACACATTATGATACGAATAGTGTCTTGAAGAGTATAGTGTCTTGATGACTCTTCTCGATTGGATCACAATGATAAACCACTTCGAGGGGTATGACCCTGTTATTCCCCTTTGCATCTAGATTCTTTAAAAAACTTTGTATTGCTGGATGAGTACCATCGTGCCAAGAGACTAATTACACGTTCCTTTCATAAATATCTTTTTAAAATCCTCTACATCGAGGAGTGACCACCATCACGCCCGAAATCTAGTTTCGAATTTCATTTGGCCAAGTCCAGCATAACTTTCATCATGTCTCCCCTAACGTTATTTAATTTGTACTTCGTCTTAATGAGGTCCTGACAGCCACTTTGTAATTCAGTTTTCAGCACATTATGCTATGAAGACAGGAAAATATTCAGATTAAAAGAAGAAATATATTTCATTGAGAAAGGAAGATTAAAAATGCAAGAGGAGGCTTCGAGGAAAAATAAAATAAAGCTACCCTACCCTAGATGTATCTTCTCCGTTTTCATTAACGGAAGGGTTGGGTCAGTAGCGGCCTTATCCCATTCGTTCCCAACAACCTCATGCCCTTCCTTCTCAGTTGAGTCCTTGGGGATTATATTCTCGAGGTGAAGAGCGTGAAGGCCTTCTGCAATATAAAATTGCTTCGAAGACTTCAGGAAGTCTAGAAGGGCAAAGTTAAGACCTCCATCCTTGATCGCTTTCTCCCATTTTTTGGGGTAAGTTTTCGCTGACATCCGGCTTGAGCAGCGACTTTAAGAACCCAATTTTTTCATCAGGAAGAATGGGGATGAGTTCTGGAAAAATCTCATCATTGATCATATAGTTGCAGCCAAGGTCCTTTGCCATCACAAGAAGGTCTTAGAAGAGTCCATAGAGCTCCGAGGCCTCCATTAATTTATCTTTGAAAGCCTCAAGGAAGGAAATTTGAGGCTCAGGGACATAAGTCCTCTGTAGCTCCACTTTTTGAAGAGCAAGATATTTCTTCTCCTTCTTGAGGTTGGCAATTCTCTCCCTCACCTCCTTGAGCTCCTTTCTCAAACGAATCAGCTCAACATCCTTCTCCTAGGCCTCAAAGTCCTTTTGTTGGACCTCCTTATGCAATTTTCCTTGTTTGGCACCTAGCATTGGCAAACATGAGGAAAGGGAGGAGCGAGATGATTCAAAATGCATGGACACCTAATAAAAAATTATATATAAAAGAGAGATAAGAGACAAGACAAGACCAGACTTTGAGAATATAAACAAACCTCAGGGTTCTCGACTAGGTCTCCGAAAACTATCTTATCCAAGACAGGAACAAACTAGGGGCTCGAAGGGGTATGAGTCGATTGAGGAATGGGAGGAATTTGAAAATTTTGATCATTTTTCTTCTTCTTAAATAGCTTGTTGGAGGAAAGTCCTTCGGGGTATGACCGAATGATTGTGCATTCTTACCCTTCACAAGGGCATTTGGCACAACCGGAGAGAGATTGCTAGTATTGTCCCTGGTGCGTGGACCACCATTCTTCGAGTCCTCTAAGGCTTCAGCGAGACCCACTGAAAAATAAAAGAGTAAATGGTTAGAAACAAGAAAATAAAGAAGATATGCAAAGCAACAAGTTCTATTACTAGGACAGATTTGAGGAATTTAGAAGGGTTAGATTTTTGGGAGTTAATTTGGAGAGGGCGTTCTCGAGTGAGCTTCTTGGAATTCAGTCGTGCGATGTTTTCTTCCTTGATAGATCTTTTCCATTTTCCGCTTGCATTAGAGTCACCTTCGATAGCTTTGCGTTTCAACTTTTTACGCTCAAGCTTCTAGTTGACAAACTTCTGGTAGACTTCGGGCGACCAAATGAAGCCACCGATTGAAGGTTTGTTGTGAAAAGTTTAATAGTTAATGTTTGTTGTTAAAAAGTGGTTTTTGGCATCCTTGAGATCTTTAGGGAAAGCGTACTTTTTTTCTTCGATGACTCGACCTCCACGTCCCGATTCCACTTGGGGACTTTATACCTTCAACTGGAATCGAAGGTGAACCCTCTATCTTTCCACCCTGATGAATTGGTGGTAAAGGCTTTCTTCTTCACCCATCTAATAGCAAAGTGAATAATAGTATCTCTCTTGTTCCTATTGTACGTCACATTGTACAACGAGTGAAGTAACCAGTATTTAGGCTTAATCCCAAGCTCGTTACATCTCGTCAAGAACATCGTGACAATTATTATCATGTTTCGATGATCTTGTGAGGGATTAACTCCAAACTCCTTGAGTAGCTTCAAAAAGAGAGAGGGAGATGAAGTATAGTCCAAATCGAATGTTCTTAAGATAAATAGCTGACCGCCCAGCCGGTATATTCATAGGAAACTCTCCTACACCCAAAGGAAGAAAATGGATGTATGGAGGAATGATTTGAACAAAAGGAATAGTAGACAAAAGCTTCGAGACTGGATCTACGTCCTCGGAAACATCTTTAAGGTCTTAACCCTTTGAAGATGTGCTTTCATTATTAAAGAGTTCATCTTCATTTACATGGGGCTCGCCTTCATGTTCCACGAGGGTCCCATCTCTCTCACTAGAGGAATCCGCATCTTTCTCATCCACGAGGGTAAATTTACCTTGACGATGTTGCTTCTGGACTCCCTCTTTCTCTCTCAAAGGAAATTTGAAGAAGTTTCACCTTCATTCACAGGAGTCTGAAGCTCTACACTCCTTGTTACGAGGGAAATCCTTGAAGGGCATTTCCTTTACCAGGCACCCAAACAAGGAGGATTTCTGCGGGATACATATTGATGATCACAAATTTGTCGGGATTGTAGGATATGTGGCCGACTTCATCAGCTTCTCCATTGGGAATCCCCTCAGAATTCCCCATTTCCTCTTCTAAAACAGTGCTTGACCCCTCTATTTTTGCTAATCCGACTGTACCCGATGAATGAACTTTTCCTTCTTTCTCCCGAAGCTCATCGATTAACACCCTCTCATCAGAAGTTTTACCAGAAACGGAAGGACTAGTATCCATAAGGATAAAATTGTGAGAGATTAAGAAGAGAAATGAAGAAAGAAAACTTACTTGCTGATAAGAAGAAGGGAAATGGTGAAAATGACCGAGAGATATTTATGCGTTGATAATCTCTTCCTCAAATAACCTGGAGAAAAAGGTGAGGGGAAGTTAAATGAATGAGCATTTATGAAGTCCAAAAAGTTGGCTATAAAATGATTATCCAAAAAAAAAAATGAACAGATGAAAAGGCATGAGAATATTTTAATATCTTCCAAAAATAAACCATCATCCATGCGCCCTTTCCCACAACTGGGCATAACATACATACTTTTAAATTCTGAAAAATTATAGATGAGAAAACCAAACATCACCTCAAGGATATAAGACAATCCTATAGCCAAGCAACCTCGAGACATCATACCAAGACTCGATCCTATGGCTTGGTAACCTCGAGGTAACGTGTCAAGATTTCGATGATTAATCACTTTGAATATTCACAAACCTGGAGGAGATCTTAAGTTTTTTGGGGGCTTTTGATGATGGTTTAACCTAGTGAGACCAAATAAGTTGATGGGCCTATTTCGTCCCAAAAGAGTTAGTGTTGAAATGGTCTACAACTTTACCGATCCTAGCGGTATTAATGGCCTTATATGGAAGTTAATTCACAACTAAATACTATTAGGATTATTTGGTATAAATAATAGGTATGTCTACATTTCATTCATTTATTCTCATATAGTATTCATATTGTTATCTTACTTAAGCATCAAGGAATTTTCCGCTGTGACTTCCCGGGGCTTGTTTCTCGCAGATCACGACCAAGGGACTTGTGGTACTGCTTGATTAATTTTGAGACACATCACGGCTTCTCCGACACCTAAGAAAACACAAACAACGGCTGAAACACAAGGCTTTGGCACCTGTGACAATGCAAATCAAAATTTTCAATTTTTTTTTGGAAACATAAGAAAATTAAATCATCTGCAAATATGGGAAAGACACAAAAAACATATTCAATACAATTTCAGGAAAAAACAATTTTATAAAGAAGCTTGTGCTAATCTGGCTAAATGAAGTTATAAATAAAGATAAACTAGCTCCTTAAGTCGAACTTCCTTCACCATTTTTCGTCCCAAGTCTCTTCCTCCTCCGTTGATCTTAGCGATAGCCTAGGATAAGTACATATGTGAACATATTCCCCAGCTCATCATTGTCGTCACTCTTGTGCTCCCATGACATACTCCATGTGGTGGTGGTAGCGCCAGGTACAGTGGCTAGAGGTGTAGTGTTTTCATGATTAAGCCAGAGCTTCATAACTGGCACATAGAACCAACAATGTACTCTTTCACCGAGCTACCCTCTAGGTAGACTGGTGGGACCACCTCCACCTCAAATAATGGCTCCATCGTCATTGAAAGTGGGGGTAAACATCCAGCCTAACATCAGCATGAAAGATTTCAACTGTACGAGTCTCTACCGAGTCGATAAAATAGGGTGAGATGGCATCATCTTAAATTGAATAGGGAACAAACTATAATATTTAAATTGAATCTAAAATATAACAATTAGAGTACCTATGACAACTACGACGACAACCACCACCAGAGGAGGAAGATGACGAGACCACGACCTTAAAATATAGGATGACGATTGAATGCAATGAAAAGAGGATGTGATTTTGATGAGAATGGGGGGAACAAAATGATTTTTTGAATGAGAAAGATAAAACCATTGGGAAGAGATAAGCTGAAATATGGGAATATGAAAAGAGACGGTATGAATGCTTTCACTACAAGAAAAATAATCTTTTACTTTGGGCATTTTACCTCGGTTCTTTTATTTTTTCCAAATAACCGAGGCAAAATGTTCTTTTACCTCAATTTTTCAAAAAAAAAAGTAAAAATTATTTATCGGTTAACAAATAATTGAGGTAAAAGGTAAGTTAATTACCTCAGTGTTTTTTAACCGAAGTAAAAAATTATGAAATCGAAGTAAATTATGTAACGAAAGTGTAAGCGACATCACAAATTACATACTAGGAACTGAAAAACTTCGTATCATGTGTCGGTATTACTAGCATGATGTGTGATAGATGGTCGGTGTCAGTTATTCACATCTTATGAAAATCAGGGTAACAAAATTATACGTTTGTTTTAAAATGATTTAAACATTATTATAATACACTATTTTAATATTATTTTGTCTGTGAAAGTAATTCAAAAACATTATTTTGAATGGTATGGTTTAAAAATGACATACACGATTGGTAATAAAATAACAAATTTATGGTGATACCACATCGTTTGCTGACCGGCGCCGCTTTACAAATAAAACTCTGAAGCACTATGAATAACCAGCATGAAAAGATAAATGTGATTACCAATTGGTAACATCGAGTGGTAACCGACTAGCGACCGACGCCACATGTATATGGAAATCCTAAAAATATAATTATATTCCAATAACCCAAAACACACGTAACAACCCAAATCATGAATATTATCATTCGAGAACAACCATAACATGAAGTGGACATAAAAAGGAAACAAAGTTTTTAAAATTCGATTCCATACAAACTATGAATATAATTTAACAAAAAAATATAGAACCGGAAAGTAATTCAAGTTGGAATAAAAAACCTAAACAAAGATGACGTACCTTTTAGACGGTGAAAGTAGAATGGGTGGGAACCCTTTAGAATTTGAGGGACAATAAACAGTTTGAAGTTTGAACTAATTTTGAGATTGACCCCTATATATGTGTGTGTGTGTGTACACGTTATGAAACGATGACATTTCGAATCATGGAAAAATCCATCATAGACGTGCGATGTCGCATGTCTTATTGGTTAGACCAAGAGGATTATAGTAAATGATCGACGTCAGTCATATTAAGTCTAGGCCAACATTCTTTTTGTCCTACTAGCATAAGAAAATAGTCCAATGAATAATCCCTACACTATTTCTGGCTTTAATATTTATTTTTCCCCCATGTAACAAAAATACTTAAATTGGTCTATCCAATTGATTTTTATATTTGAAAATGAGCCACGGTTGACGTAGGATGAGTAAAGGTCGAATTTTTAGGCATGTATGTTAATTTTAAAAAAATTCAAGCCATGGTTGAGTTAACAAGAGTAAGGGTCGGATCTTTTGGCATGAATGTTAATTTACGAAAAATGTGAACCCAGGAATGACATAACTGGACTAAAGGTCAATCATTTTGGTATATAAGTCATTTAAAAAAACTCAAGCCACGGTTGACCTAATCCAAGTAAAGGTCGACTATGTCAATTTACGAAAGAAGTACCTTACAAGACTAAGTCAAACCTTTGGGCATGTGTGTCAATTTACGAAACAAGTCAAGCCACTGTTGAACTAATAGCCTAAAGGTAAAATATTTTGGTATGAATGTCAATGTATGGAACAATTCAAGCGAGGTTGACCTAACATAATTAAAGGTCTAACCTTTGGGCATGTATGTCAATTTACGGAAGAAATCAAGCCGCGCTTGACCTAACAAGACTAAAGCACAAACCATTAGGCATGTATGTCGATCCACAAAAGAAGTCAACCGATGGTTAACCTAATAAGACTAAAGGTCGAACCTTTACACATGAGATTGTTTGATAATGTCGGTTATGCCTTCGGTAAGCACGACATCGATTGATAACATATATGTTGGTCATACACCATATTGACTGACATCGGTTGTGGTGTCAGTTGGTGAACATCGTTTCACTCACCAAATTAATTTGATAAATTAAAATATGAGATTAGCACAGCAGTAACCAGAGTCGATCCCACGAGAAACAGAGCAATAACTGTAAATAATACCCACTAACATAAAACCTTTTAGTGTAGCTAACACGCCTTAATTTTTGGGATTTTTCTAACAACTAATGATGCAACTAACTAATATCATGAAAGAATAATGCAACTAAAAAATATAAAAAGCTAAAAAATATATAAAGAATATAATCGGCTAAGAATAACTCACATTAGTTGAACATCGATCATCGACACAATAATGAATTAATCTCTACGTATCTATAAAGAATGTAACCGTTACAATTCTTTCTTAGCTTATCAAAAATTGATTAATTATAATTAATCAACTATTTCTCTTACCAAAATGCCACCGAGAAAGTATTCAACGAACAATATACACACATCGATAGCATTAAGAATGAAAAGAACACTACTGGAAAATAGGTACTTAGGCATCGGTACCTTGGCTAGGTGGAACATATACCCATGTCGACAATAAATAAGGCACCCATATTTTGATGAAATTTTCCAAAACCGTTGCTGTTGATTATTATCAGCACCAGAATTTGGCAATCGGTGCCCGAAACTGGTGCCATACGTAAGGACGAGCACTGGTACCGACGAAGGGTATGCAGGGGACTGGTGCTAGGATGGTTTCTAGATGCTCAACATTGTCTTTGGTGCCAAAAAATGGAATGAAAATAATAGCACAGGTAGGTGAGCCGGTGCCTATGTATATTAGAGCACCAAATTTCCTAATAACGGTGCCCGGAATATGGGGCCCAAAATGGAGGATAATAATTATTTTTTTGTTCAACATCAGTTTTGGCTAGAACACAGAACTGGCGTTGAATGTAGTTATGTCAGTGGGTATTTTATGTTGTTGAAAAATAAATTTTGTGCTCGGTTTCATGCAAGGCAGGGGTTTATTAAAATTCACCACCGGTATTTAAACTGGTGTTGCGTACTTAGAATAAATATTTTCAGTTTTCTCTCGGTTGGGAAACTGCTCTGGAGAAATAATTTAAAGCAGCCGTGGGCAGCTAGCTGCCTTTTGCTATGTTGCCACTGATTTTTATTTTCATCATCGATTTTTGAACCGGTGCTGTGAATGATTCTAAAAAAGTCTCCAGTAATTAGTCTAAAGCATCTTCTTTTTTGTCATATTAGCGCCATTTTGTCCTTTACTACAACAGTTTTATTGCAGTATACTTATAAAAATTTTCACAAGTTTTCTCTTGGGTTGGAAGAAATGGCCAAAACATTAATTCAAAGAAGCTTTGGGCAGCTGCTTATTCATTTTCTGGCACCGGTTTACGAGCTTCATACTGGTGCTAATGATTTTAAGTTCAAAATACATGCGGTTCGCTCGTATTCCATTCCCAATCTTGGTCTTCCATTTCTAATTGTTGGAGAGGAAATCTAACTTATCTTCCCCATCGATTCATAATCCCAAGCTCTGCAAAGGAATAATGTGAGTTCTCTTTCAAACATTGCACTTCATTCTACAAATATTATTTATCATGAACCCAATGGTTTTGGAAAAATGCTGGTTCACCTAGCTCTCCAATAACTACTTTGTTCGATGTTGCAATCATGTACATAGCGATAATGTGTAATAACTACATGTATATATATCTTGGATTTTATTGGCTTCCATTGAGCGTTTCTTGATGTTCATCAAAACTAGTAATCTATAGAATTGTTTATTTATGCATGGAAGGTGTTTGTTGAAACACCTGAGTGGACATTGTAGGATATGGAACCAAAAACTCCACTAATCAGGTCATGCAAAACAACCCCTTCCACTCCAAAGATGTAGTCCAACATTCAACAACAAGAGAAAAAGGTTTGTCTCAGAGCAGGAAAAGTTAATTGCAAAAACGTACAAAACAAGGCGACATTGGCCGAAAAGAGGAAACGAAGAAGCTCCACCCTTTGAAGAAAATATCCGCGCACTTGGGTGGGAAAATTGTGTGACACTCCTCCAATGTTCAACCTCAGCATAATGAATGAGTTATATTCTAATTTGCGATGTTCTGGGAAGTGGTATGAGACGTTATGTCATGGGAAAATGGTTCCAGTAACTGATGAATCCATAAACGATTTGTACGGGTTAGAAACTGTCCCCCCTGAGTAAGATAATTTTCTTGTATTCCACTCCAATACCGATATGGGTTGGGATTTTGATGAAGCCGCATGACGGGAGATCTTAAGGATGGTAACTAGGTCGGGAGCCAATGTCAATTAACTTATGAAACTACGTAGGACGAAGATTCTAAAGAAGCACCTCACGCCCGAGATGAATGGATGGTACCACTTCGTAGCATCAAGAATTGACCCCGTCACGTTGAACACCGAGATTCACAGTGTGAGGCTGACACATCTGTAAACCATTAAAAATAAACTGCGATGGAATGTAGGTAGGTGGATAGTGAACGCTTTGAGACAGGGTGCAAAGAAATATAATTGTTACTATTTCTACAGCCTCATCTTCGAACTGTGCACAAAAGCTGGTGTGCCCCACTATTCCCAGGACTTATACGAGCAACCAATTGGTAAGATTATAGCAGACTCCTTTCTTAAAAATCCTCAGGATAATGTGGGTCCTTCTTTGGAATCTAGAGTTGCGCCATTGGAGATGGGTGTACAAAGTCTCCTGATGGAATGACAATATCAAAGGTCCTGGTGCGATCACATTGGTAAGGTTTTTCAATACCAGAACTGATGTGTCCATTTTATAGGGTTATTTTGGGATCTTTTTGTATTCATTTTGGTACACTTTGGTGCGTTGAAGACTATGTTTTAGCTCGAATTCTTATTATAGGAGTTGAAAGTAATTTTATCGCTTTTGACACTTATAATGGGAATTCTGTGAGACGAGGT
>JAULKK010297879.1:0-12799 GCA_032355705.1 Rubia peregrina
GATAATGACCCATTGGATAATGGGTTAATTGGGTTTGGATAATGGGTTTATCCAATTAACCCATTTGACGGGCCTAATTAGATGAGGCGGCCCAGCCACACGGAGCTTAATTTGATTTGACCACATCAATTAGTATTCTTTTTCTTTTGAGAGACAAATGTCTTGTTTTATTTGTTGGTATTATCGCTACAAAAAAAACTTCCAATTGTGACGTATTTTTGGAGCATCCGTGATACTTTAAGGCATCGCTGAAATTATTAGTGACGCTTTGTGAAGTGAATCTATTTAGCTTGTCACTAAAATTTTGTAACGCATTGAAGTATCGTTATATCTTTTTGTGACGCTTTAAGATATACTAGTTCACTTTAGAAGTGTGACTAACGGTGTGACATGGATTGATGTAGCAATTCAATTTAGTGATATGTGCACATGTCGCAACATATTTAGTGACACATGAAGATGGAGCAAATATTGTGACATTTCCTTACTTGTCACAAAATATGCGTCACTACTAGATTTTTTTGTAGAGATTTTGTTTGTGTGCAGTAATAATGCATTATCGTATTAAGTGAGAATAACAACATTTTTCTTCGGGACAAAACATCCTCATCCTAAGTAAATATATAGTCGCCAATTGTTAATAAGGGGATAAATTAAATTATAGTGTGAAATTCATGCGATTATATATGCTTTTTTTTATTTAAGAAGCAGCTAATTTAAGTTTGATTCATCATCAAAAAGGTGAACATGAAAAGTGTTGGTTCAAGTTTTGAAATACTCGTTCTGCAATATTTATTAGTAAGATCAATCCAAAGGAATCGTTAAAATTAAGAGACAAAAATCATTCCATTTTCAATTGTGGCGAAATTACACAGAATATGCCCATTCTTTGCAAGTATTTTCAAAAAAATTGGATCAAAATTTAAAATGAATTTTGATACTATTGGAACACGTGTTTTTTATTATAGAATTATGAGCTCCTATCATAAAACCATCTATACATATGTAGGGGTAATCCATAATCTTATATATTGAGTTATAACTCTCTCAACAACCAATGTGAGCCTTTAACACACTCTCTGTCACTTGCAATGGTATTAATCATCGCTCAAACATGGATAGAAAGGGATCACGGGCCAACCATGAGCTCTGATACCACATTAGAATCACGGGCTCCTATCATAAAATCAATTGGTACTATGTAGGGGTAACCCGTGATCTTATTTATTGATACTATAAAAAAAAGTCCAACAGTGACGCATATTTTGTGACAAGTAAGGACAAGTCACAATATTTGCTCCGCCTTAAGGTGTCACTAAATATTTTGTGACATGTGTACATGTCACTAAACTAAATTGCTACATCAACCCAAGTCACAAATTTAGTGACACTTCTAAATTGAACTACATCTTAAAGCGTCACAATAAATACGATACTTCAAGGTGTCACAAAATTTTAGTGACGCACTGAATAGATGCACTTCACAATGCGTCACTAATAATTTTAGCGACGCCTTTGAGTATCACGAATACTCCAAAAAAGTGTCACAGCTGAATTTTTTTTTATAGTGAGTTATTACTCTATCAACCACTAATGTGAGACTCTAAGATATATCGACTAACTATTGTCTTGGCAATACTGTTGAAACACAAAGTCTTGATTTATACTCTTCCAGGTTTTGTTCATGAGTTAACTCCTAGTACCAGTAATATTTACTCCTCCTTATAGATTATGATATAGGTATCTTGTCCTCGTATTTTTAAAGCAGCATCAACATTGTAGTGGTGGGCAATCTTCAGCAGGTGGCGTTGTCATGCAGATAGTGTTTCAACACAATAGCGGTGAGCCGGGCATGCGGTGGTGGTCGGTTCGAAGCTTTATGAAAATGAAGATCGGGAGACACGTTAGGGATATATATTGGTTAATCTAGTGTAATTTACTGTTTTGCTATAGTTTAAAATAATTCTAATTGAGTTAATTAAGCTTCTCAGTTAAAACCAATTTGATCGTGTAGTTTATTGAAATTTGGTTTTACCTTATTATCTTAATTATTAATGCCGTGTTCCAACATAAGCTATCTAACCAAGCATGTAATAAATCGAGACAAAACACACAAGACTTTGTTACGCAGTTCGATGAAATCCACCTATATTTGCAGGGTCTGGCCTAGTTCAGAGTGAATTCACAAATCAAAAAGATACAGTACAAAGTACATCATACAATTTACTTGTCTTCTAATTATTTATGTGTGAATTTTGCAAGCTCCCCTTGCTACCAATCCACCTTGATCAGACTCCCCCTGACATCGAAACTTGTCGACCACTAGATCTCCTCCTCCCGAGGAATTAAGGTGTACGATTATGAAATTGATCAACAGGTTACAGTGTGTTGGAACATATGTTTGCTGGATCTCGCAATACTCTCAGAAAGATAGAAAATCTGAGTGTAGATTTTTGCAGTTAAATTTGTGAGGAATGCAGTTGTGATATCATCTATAAATAGTTCTTTGAGCATATCAGAATTCTCCATGATTATCTCTACAATATTCCTATTCCTTATCTGCTTCTGAAGCATATCCAAATCTCTTAAATAAAGGGATTTACTTTATCTCAAATATCTCATATATCCCATAAATCTAGTTCCATAATTATAGGAATTTTTCATAGACCCATTATGCTTCATATACATGACTGAATCAATATTGCATAAACTCCAAACTACTATAACTCAATATCACGCAATATTACAAAGGGCAAACGACTTCAGGGGCCCTCCAATTCTTCCCATCGTTCACCTCCAATTTTTTTAATAATTTATGTATTCACTATTCTGTTAAGTGAAGGCTGAAGGTTGTGATTTTGGGAGTGGGTCAATCTAGAAATGTGTCCTAGATCAGTGGAGGTGATTCTCGGATTGTTGAAGAGAATCAATGGTTTGGAGGAAGAAGTTCACAAGTTGAAAGAAGATTCAAAAGAAACAGCAATTGTGGTGGAGAAAGTGAATTGCTAGACATGGAACATTAGGTTTAGTGTATGGATGATTGTGGTCATAATTAGTGCAAGTGTAGTAGTAGGTTTTACTTCTCTGTGATTCCCATCCTAATGTTATTTGAAGTGGACCTTGATGTTGATTCTGAGTTGCTCGAAGAAAATGAATGGAAATGGAAACATGTTTGGTTCTTTAAAATGCATAATGGCATTGTACACTGTCATCTTCCACACATAAATTTGACTGTAAAATAGAGCTATGAAACAGAGCTATAAATTGTCTACAAATTAGGGAAGCAAAGAGAATAGGTTCACATTGAACATTATTTGTCAACCAACCAACGTTGTACAAATTCAACAAATGCGCTAATTGCCTTGAGACAAAAGAAGGGGGGCTTACATGTCCTTCCCTTTTTATAGTATCTATCCAGTACACACAATAAGAAATCAGTCAATAAAAGTGGGCACAAGTACTCCCATCAGTGGGTATATTTTACAATGCCAAGAGATAAGTTAATAGCAAAAGAAGAGGATGTCGTGTCCCAAACAAATCTAATCTTATCTTCCTCTTTGCTTTGGTGGCCTCCCTCTCATTCCTGAAGTACCAACCGTTCCTTCACCCCTTTTCTAGTAGCTCATGGTGTATAGTATGGGCTACCCCGAGTAAGCACAATTTGCATTAATTGCTTCCTTATCTCCATCTGTCAGAGGGTGCCTTTGTGATCTCCTGAGCGGCTGTGGTTGATCTGGATTCGTTGGAGCTCTTGTTTAAATTGGAGTAGATGGATGGAGTGGTGCTTCAGTTTGAGTGGTAGCTACAGGTTTCTGGGAAGCAGAACGTATGAAAAATACAAGTTAGGTTCATATCTAGGTAATGAAAAAAATTCAATCAGAAAATGTGTTAAAAAATCTTGAACTTGAACCTAATTTTTTTTGTTTCTGTACTTCTTCTTGGGTAGTTTTCCCTATTTTCTTCCTTGTACCATTCTGTAAATTATGCTACAAAATTAATGTTTGAAAATGAAAGGAAGACACAATTTGAGTAGGAGACTTTACCTCAGTAGGGGTATTGGATCTTGGAATATTTGCTAGGGTTGCTCAGGTGTTGTTACACTTGGTGTCTGCAAAAAAATGTTGCAAATTTGATATATTGTACTGTACAATTGAATGAGAAAAATTGTAACAATTTAAAATACAAACCTGGCCAGCAGCAGCTTTTTGTGGACATGTTTGGAATTGTGACCTTGAGCTTTGCATATCCTACAGTGAATTGCTACCAGTTTCTTCATTTTTCTACCCAGGTTTCTTGGTTCATCAGGCTCTCTGTTCCTAGTTTTTTTTTTGCCTCCTAGCTTGTTTTACCGGACCTGGTGGGTCAAGAATGAGGTCATTTGTCAAAGTTGGACAACTCTTTTAGCCACTAAGAGGGTATATGACATTCTCATACATAGCCAAAAAAACCTATCCTTAGAGTACAAATCATCCGCCTAACGATAAACTTCAACCCCTCTTATGTTTTAGCACCGAGATTGCATGAGAATATGGAAATCCAGTCAGCTTCCAAACACCGCAAGTACAACCACTCTTCCTAATATCAACAACAAACCTATAACTAGCAAGTCCCTTCACTTCATACCCATCAACACAAATAAATAGAGGAGTCCATTTAAATGAGGCCTTAATCCTAATCTCTAACAGTTTCCAAATAAGAAGCCCAACTGGCTTATTCCATTTTAGCATGCTAAGTCTCCTTCTCTGTATTCTATCCATAACCAACTCTCTGACAGTGTCCACAAGGGTCAATATCGACTTATCCCTAGCATCTAAAATGTAACTGTTGAAAGCCTCACAGATATTATTTTTAAGCATATTACACTTAGTATGGTGGTAAATAAAGGCCTTACACCAGTGCATGGGATGAGGAGCTTCCTTCAAAGATTGGTATGATGTGGGGTCGGTCGAAGGTTTCTAGATCTGTCATTGTTTGTGTGTATAACTCCTCTGTAGCACTACCGGTAATCGACCACAACATCCTCTTCAAACCTTGCATGTGTGTTTTTTTCTTGAAGTTGCGGTAAAGGTGACACACACAGTAGGAGTGAGTAGCACCAGGAATTACCTATGTTAAAGCCCTAGCCAAACCCTACAATACAGCAGACATTATTACCTAGGGTAACATTACAATAGATAACATAGATCACCACAAAATATGCAACAGAAAACAGGTAACATGCACAATATCATTCAACAAAACGTATAATCAGCACAAAATAATCATGAAATCATCGCAACATCATGATAGAATTATCAAAAAAACCTAGACAAAATCTGCAATTAAGGTAAAAAAAATGAGAGAATCTAAAAAATCAAATCAAAGTCCTGGCAAAATCCTCACAAACTCATCACAAAATTTGTAATTAAGGTGATAAAATCATCACAACAAATACTATTCCAAGCCTTTTGCTGGTCAGACATAAAAGTGTAATGATGTTCATTGTTGATGTCTATATCATTCCTTAGAATCCCTCAAAAACTAGGTCCACTGTTGCTTCCTTATCTACCACTTCCCATGCAAGGGGACACAAAGAGTAGATTATGCAGTCTCACTTGCTTACATCTCTAATGATGGCCTATCTTATTTTCCTTACATCTTCTATCCAGCAATCTAGTTTTAAAAAATTCATACACAGAACAAATAGGAGTGGGGAAAAGGAGTCCCCTGGCTTTACTCCTGTAGTCCCCCAGAAAGCTTCAACATAAGTTCCATTAAATGCTAAGTAAAAATTGGAAGATCTAATACATTTTTCAAACCAGATAATGAACAAAGCTGGTAGCTTCAATTTTCTAAGCCATTCAAACATAAAAATCTCAGTTAATTGTATCAAATCCTTTCTTGATATCAATCTTATTAACACGGGTGGGTTTCCTACCTAGAACTTTGTAATTATGGACCAGTTCCTGGGAAAGGAAAATGTTGTGAGCAATATTCGTTCCTTAGACAAAAACACCCTAATTCTTGTTTATCAAGATTGGTAAAATGCCTCCCAGCCTTTTACAAAAGATTTTTGTTATCACCTTCTAGGGTATTGAACAACAAGTAATGGGTCTGAGCTCTGAAGGAGACTAAGGATTAGAATTTTTGGGATCCTAGTCAGGACTGCCCTCCCCAATTATTTTGGTAGTTCTTCTCCACTAAAGACATCACCTTCAATATCCCAAGTTTTTAATTGTTTTTTAAAAAACAATTGATATACCCATCATAGCCAGGACTCATATTTTAGTTGATTCCCTTTAATGCTTGAAATTTTTCATCATCTGTAATTCTACTGATCATCTGCAGTTGATGCTACAAATTTTGTACTTCCCCCTCCATGATACATATTCCTCCAATTCCACAAAGCTTTGGTGCTTTCTTTCCAAGTTGCTCTTTAAACACTGACACCAAATTATCTGTAAGCACATTCTCGTCCACCTCCTTTGTTCCATCATTCAAACAGATAATATGGTTTAGATACCGTTTTTTCTTTATTTTATAATATAAATACCTGGTTGGTCTATCTCCCTCCTGAAGCCATTTAATTTTGGCTCTTTGCCTTAAAAAATCTATTTACCTTCATCAAGTTCCATTGCTTCTTTCCTTTTCAGAGTTTCCTACTCCTGTACTGTTAAAGAATCGGATTTTAGGTGCAACATTTCATTTTCGTTTGTTAACTTCTGTCTAGCATTCAAGACTCTCTTTTCAGCATCTGAAAATTCCTTCTTATATAAATCATCTAGAGGTACTTCTAACCTCTTTAATTTATTTTTTTGTAATGTTCCTCCATACTGCCATTTATAGTTCAAACCATACCTCATTCACCAACATTTTGATTTGAGTAGAAAGAGTCCACATGTTGAAGAATTTAAAGGGCATTGCAAGAGTTTTCCTATTACTGGTCACTTGTATCTGAAGTGGAAAATGGTATGAAATATAGTTGCCCATCACCCTACATTTAGAATTTAAATTTACCTCAGTCCAATTCTGATTTATCAATGCTCTGTTAGTCCTACTCAAAATCATGTCCCCTTGTTTCCTTCTATTATCCCCGGTAAAAAATTTCCACATTGTTTTCATTTCCATCAATTCTAAATTTGTCACTAGCTCCTGGAAATCCTCCATTTTAACAGGTAACACACAGTTTCCCCCAACTTTGTCTTCTAAACATAACGGTGCATTGAAATCACCAATTATGATCCAGGGAGTGTCATGATTTAGCATTTTTCAGATATCTCCATAACTCCAACCATTCATCTACACTATTCAGACCATACACAATTGTGATGTTAAAATTTTGATTTTTGCCTTTTATCTTCACCCCAACATCAATTCCTTGCGGATGTTTTCTATTGGCCAGGACTTCATAAATTTTAGGCCTCTAACCCATCCATATTCTACCTCCTTTAATCAATTCTCCATTAGACTCCAAATTCCAACCTTTGCCCAAGGTACTCTAAACCTCCATTTCTTTAGTTTTCATAACTTTAGTCTCCAATAGTCCAATAATCCCACACCTATTATTTACACAGTATTCCCTGATTTTTTTCTATACTATTTACACCACGTACATTCCATATAAGTATATTGTTATTCATCAGGAGGATCCTCTATAAAGCCATACCTGAGGAAATCCTTATTGTTATTCCATATAAGGATTTTTCTTCTCCTTTAATTAATATTGTCCCTACACCATCGTATTCGGACGTAATTTCTCGTGCCAAAAACCACGAGGTATTTTAAAACAATATGCAGGGAAATTCTTCACTATCCATGGGACCAATGGAGTTTCAGAACGACGACTAACCTCCAGTCGACCGTGCGTGAGGTCACACACCGACTAGAGGCAGCCGCACGTGGAATTCACACACAGATAAAGGTGGATGCTTTGCTGGTTGACGTGGTGGCCGGTAGCCCTGGTCAGGTTCTTGGGCGGCTGGTCTTGATCCCAACTTTGGTCGTCCACTCTGTACTAGGTGTGGGTGGCTCGCCATTATGCTGCGACGTGTTATCAAATGAAGACCCATATGCATCATTTTGACACCACACACTTGGTAGAAAACTATTATATTTCTCAGCAAGCAGTGCCAATTTTTAGATTATCATATTGTTATATTGATTAAGGAGCAACTAATAACATGGCATCTTTTGCATCAGGCTTGGACACTGTCACTCCTTACACTGGTAAATATCAAGTTTATGTTAGTAATGGTTCCCCTATTATGATTTCTCATATTGGTGATTCTAGAGTTTATGATAATTACGATTACTAGATGTTCTGGTTTTCCCTGAAATTACTAAGAATTTATTATCCATTAGTATGTTAACCAGAGATATAGATGTAATGATTAAGTTTGATGATTGAAACTTTGTGATTTAGAACAAAGTAACCAGGGTCATCGTGGGTCAGGGGAACAGTAAGGATGGACTTTATGTTTTGGAGTGGGGGTAGGCAGCATATGTTTCATTTTTACAGCAAAATAAGAGTTGAGCTTCGTATGAGCTATGGCATGCACGCCTAGGTTATGTGTCTAGTGCAGCTATTTTTAGTTTCAATAAGTCTGGATTGCTTTCAGTTTCTTCTTTGTTTCCTAAACCTCATACATGTGCCCCTTGTGTTATGGCAAAAGGTCAACGGTTGACTTTTGTTGAGAACCCTAAACGTGTTGAGCATGCTCTTGATTTAGTACATTGTGATTTATGGGGTCCTTCCCCGGTTTTATATAGGAATGGATTTGCATATTGTGCTTTATTTGTGGATGATTTCTCTAGATTTACCTGGTTATATCCGCTTCATCGCAAGTCGGATTTCGTTGACATTTACATGCAGTTTGAGGCATTTGCCAAAAATCATTTTTTCTTCCAAAATTAAGATTTTTTTAAAGTGATGGTGGCACTAAGTCTCTCAACACTTAACTACAATCTCATTTTGCAACGAAAGGAATCCATCGTCAGGTTGTGTCCGTCTACTCTGAAACAAAATGGGCGGTCAAAACACAAACATTGCCACATGGATGAAATGGGCCTTACGATGTTGTTTCATTCACATCTACCAATATCATGTTGGGTTGATGCGTTCACAACAGTTTTCTATATTATCAAATGTTTCCCTAATCCAGTCTTGGAGGGTTCGATACCTTATGGTCTTCTTTATCATCGGGATCCCGTCTACGCCAACTTTATTCATTTGGCTATTGGGTGTTTCTTTTGTTCAGCCATTTGTTGATCATAAGTTTTAACCTCACACCATTCCTTGTATTTTCATTGAGTATAATTCCTAATACAAGGGTTTCAGCCTCAACCTGTCTATCGGCAAGGTTCACGTCACTCGGCATGCCCGGTTCAATGAGACTTATTTTCCATTTGCTCCATCTATGGTGTAAGGGACTGGATTGGATGTTTTGGAAATTATTTATCCTAAGTCTGAGTCGTCACCAGTAGCATCTCTAATTGTGCTATAATCTTTGTTGCCCTGCACTATTTTCTTCGACCATGAACTGACCCATGTCACCACCCCTATTGGCAACTCTATCGATTGAGTTTTACCACCGGTCAACCCTGCGGCCTCACCTAGGCCAGCCACCTCAGTTCCCTCTCCATTTCCTTCTCTGATGGCCGAGACCGCACTACCTTCGTCATGGCCCTCCCTGATGGTCACTTGATCTTCTATTGGTGCCATTCTGCGTCGTGATTATTCTGATATTCATGCCAATGGTCCTCTAGCTGCTCTTCTGGCTCAGAATGAGCCGACTGATTATCGTTCCACTCTTGAGGATCCTTCTTGGATGTCAACCACGGAAGAGGATATTCCAACTCTTCGTAGTCAGCATACTTGGGATCTTGTTCCATGCCCTTCAGACGTCAATATTGTTGGCCCCAAATGGGTTTACCGGCTGAAATTTTGCCCTGATGGTGCAGTGGATTGCTATAATTAAGGCTCATTTAGTGGAACATGGATTATCTTAGATTCCTAGCTTTGACTTTGATCACACTTTCAGTCTCGTGGTCAAAGTCTCTACTATTCGGATAGTTCTTTCTACTGCCACCATACGAGCCTGGCCTCTTAATCAGTTGGATGCCAAGAATGCCTTTCTCAACGGCGTGCTCGATTATTTAGTTTATATGGCACAAACAGTTGGTTACATTAATCTGGTTCATCCAGAGTATGTGTGTCATCTACGTAAGGATATCTACGGTCAGAAGCAGGCACCCCAGGCTTGGTTTCAGCGATTCAGCACCTATCTCTCTCCCCTTGTTTTTCGTTGCAGTTTTGCTGATATTTCCTTATTTATGTTATCTCGAGGATCTTCATTGCTATATTTTCTAGATGATGTTGACGACATCATCTTGGCTGGCAATGACTCTACCCTTATCCGGCAGTTCAATCGTACACATCAGGAATTTTCCATTAAGAATTTGGGTGCTCAACATTACTTTCATGGCGTAGAAGTTACGCCTCCTTCTTTAGGACTTATTCTTGGCCAAGAAAAGTAAGCTCACGACATTATTACTCGAGCTGGGATATCAGATGCAGTACCTGTGTCTACACCGCTTTTGCTGAATTCTCAGCTTCACAGCAGCACCAGTCATCAGTTCGAGAATTTGACTCTATATCGGTCTTTGGTTGGAGCACTTTTGTACCTCACCATTACCCATCCAGACCTAGCCTTTGTGGTTAACTCTGTCAGCCACTATCTCCAAGACCCTCGAGATGATCATTTTGCGGCTGTCACCTGGATTATCCGATATGTTCGATGGACGTTGCACTTTGGTCTCAGTTTTTGAACTGCTTCTTCACCAGAGGTTCTTAATTAATTGAATGCCGATTGGGCCAGATGTTTTGAGACACAACATTCTACTTATGGATATGTTGTCTTCTTAGGTGGAAACTTAGTTTCGTGGAGTGCAAAGAAATAACCCACAGTTTCTCGCTCGAGTGCTGAGTCCGAGTACAAGGCACTAGCCAACGCTGCTTCTAAGTTTGTTTGGATGTTTCATCTTCTGCGTGATCTTCATATTCCTTTGTCTAGTGCGCCACTTCTGCTTTGTGACAACAACATTTCGGTCTTCTTGGCTCAAAATCCTATTGCTCACAAGAGGGTGAATCACATCGATATTAACAATCATTTGTTCGGGAGTTAGTCTCTTCTGACAAGTTACGTATTACTCAGGTTCCTAGTTCTATTCACATAGCGGACATCTTCATCAAAGGTCTCTCACGTCTATTATTTGAGTCCTTCATATCCAAGATTTGCGATTCTGAGAATTCAACACTTCGCTTGAGAGGGTGTTAAAATAAATCAGATTCCGAACTAGATTAAGATAAGCATTGTGACTAGATTAGAGTTTTTCCTTATTTACTTATCTTATAATCTCTCTATACATTTCATCTATCAATACATAATTAGTTACGTGAAAATACATTATCATTAGGTATCTTTAATAGAATTATAGATCAATTAGAATCAGGTTAAGAAAGGAAATCCCTTTCTGATTGGTTTTGTATATCATTTTTCATATCTGATTCTGCCTTATATACCCTTTGTACTTTAGTATATATATGAATACACACAGCCACAATTATTTGTGGGTTTTACATTCTATCATGGTATCAGTCAGGTTTCTCTAAATTAATTCCTGATTTTTACAAAAAAAATCCGAAAATCCTTCTTTATTTTTTCCGATCGCCGGCCGGTCCCACCCGCCGCCTCTCCGCCGATTTCCGCCGTGTCCTCCTGCTGCTCGTCAGATCTCGGTCGATCAGACTGTTCGTTGTCCTCACGCGCCTCCACGCGCTCCCTCTCCTTCCGCCGGATTCCGATGCGCTGTCGTTTGCTTGTCACGCGCCGCCGCTTACGATCTCGCCCTGCAATTTTCCTGCTCAGTCTCTGCACAAGAGTTAAATCAGTCGTCCACTGTCATTCACAAGCTTGCTGTGTGTTTGGTGCGGTTTGATTTTTCAATTGTGCACGGATCTCTTCATGATGTCGTCAATTACGCTTCCTGCTTTGATCAACTGCATTACCATCAAACTTGATGGTTCCAACTACTCTCACTGGCGTACTCAGGTTTTGTCAGTCCTACGAACTGTCAAATTGATGGGTTATGTTGATGGTTCGTTCAAGTGTCCTACTCCGCCTACGAGCTCGTCCTCCGAAGAATCCGATGACAATGTCCCTGAAGAGGTCGATGCTCGCGAGACCTGGATTCAGACAGATCAGCTAGTCCAAGCTGCCCTTTTCTCCTTTCTGAATCCGTCTGCAATTTCGGCAGTTGACGATATGGTTACTGCTGCTCAGGTATGGGATGCTTTAGCCATTAAATATCAGAACAATTCTCTTGCTCGTCGTCTCCTTCTTGTTGATCGTCTATATGGTGTTCGTCAAGATGATCTTTCTGTTCAAGAATATTATGCCCGCTTTAAAGATATTCTTGATGAATTGCGTGTTCTTGGTCATCCTCTCCATGAAGAGGATGTTGCTGTTGTTTTTTGTCGGGGTTTAAATGATAAGCTTTCCGACTTCTCTGCTGCTTATATGGTGAAAGATCATTTACCTCCTTTATACACCATTGTGGCTGATGCTGAAGCATTGAAATTTTCTCTTAAAACTCGTTCTACTGGATATGGTCCGGCACCCTCTGCTTTTGCTGCCTCTCACCAGGGATCCGGACAGCCACACCGCGGCAGGGGAGGTCGAGGCTCTTGGCATGGAAGGGGCGGTCGTGGCCGCAGCTGTGGTCGTGGTGGCCGTGGTCAGTCTCCCGCCGCAGGCGGTCA
>JAULKK010297887.1:0-12798 GCA_032355705.1 Rubia peregrina
AATCTTACCGGCCCTTTTATAAGCGGATTCATTATCGGTAATCACTTGAACCACATTTTCCTCTCCAATTTCCTCTACCTTGTCATTGAGAAGTTTGAATAACAAGGTTGAATCCTTCGAGACTTCGGAAGCATCGATCAATGGAATTGATAAAGACCGAGCCCTTAGGAAAGTTAACAAGAAAATTTATAATATCCTTTTGAACAGCCGAATCACGCCATCCATCGGATAAAATAGAACATACCCTTTAAGCCCACTCCTTTTCATGCTCCTTCACACAAGATTTGGTACATTGTAAACGGTTTCAAACCGGGACCAAATTGTCCAATCATTTCAACCATATCACCAAAACTCTCATGAGTAACTGCATGGAATGGAATCCCCGCATCATAAAACCACTTTGCAATGGCTTTACATGCTTTCTTCCCTAGCTCTTTCTTTACATATTCATTCACTGATGCCTACTTCCCTTTATTTTCAACCGGAGCACAATACAAATCAATTGGACCTTTGGTTTTTGGCCTCTTCAAAGGAAGACTATTACCCCCTTCGACTTCTTCGATATCAAGTCCAACATCGGCATTAACGGTTGGTAGCCTACTAACCAAATTTCCCACTTTCATTTGCTCCTTCTTTTTTATATACATACAGATTTCCTGAATAACATGTGCCGGACACTTGGGACAAATAGTGGTATTCTTCTTCCCTCTTTGAAGGGTACCAATAAAATGCTCCTTCATCCGATAAGCACCACCTTTCACATACTTGTTACAAAATATACATGTGAACAAATTCCTATTGTTTGGATCCGTAATTGCATATTTTCTGCCCGGATCATTACTTCGTGAGGCACCCGTAGAATTAGAACTAGAGCAACCAGTACTACTAGCCTTACTCTTCTCTACAAATTCTATAAAATAAATTTTGTTGAGAGAGAACATGAATGGGGAGCAATTAACATTAAAAATAAAACCATATTATACTCATGGTTATTATACTCATGTTCTAGGAAAAAAATCATACAACCATATAAAAAGGACAAGTTAGGCAAAAAATTAGTCAAAAGGTTAGACCAAAAACACCAAATCAAGTTACACATTACTATGGTCAAAGAAGTGATGGTCCAAAATAACCAAATCACGTCCAAAGAAGATGCTAGAAAGGTGATACAATCAAATATATTCTGGTCAAAGAAAGCGGTCGTAGGTACAGGTTAACAAGAAAAGTTGAGAAGAAAAATTACCGCTGACGCTACCAGTCCCGACAAGTTGTTGAACTATCAGGAGAAGTCGATGAAATGTAGGGAGAAGAATAGCAGGAAGAAGAAAGCGGAGACCCGGAGCCGATGTGTTAAATCCAGAGACCAGAGTTGCAAAGAAATGCAGAGCCAACCAAAATCAGGGTTTCCTTTCCTTTTTCAAACTAAGTGGGATTTTTAAAATTAAATGGGCTATGCTTAATTGTAAATTTCAAGGCCCAAACGCTTCATTTCCATAAGGTCAACGCGCTCCGATGCAACTGCATTCTGGAAAATAATGCAGCAACCAGTCGGATGCGTGAAGGCAGCGCATCGGAGCGCATTTTAAAACCAAGGATTGGGTTTTTGTTCGGATGCATGGAAATTCTCAGGTTTTGGTGTTTTCATGGATTTCTATTTCGAGTACTTGTTTTAGGGTGTTAGATTGTGAGATTGAAGTATGTGAATGCTGAAATTTTAGGGTTAGATTACTAATATGGAGTTGAAAACTGACAGTATTGTTGGAACTTGGGATTCTGTACCTTAGGTTATGAGTAATATTTGTTGCTTTCTATCTGATGTGGAAATTTAGCATCTCAATCAAACAGGGCTGTGTAGTAGGAGAAATGCTTGGTGGTGATTATTTTTTTGTTGATGTGTGAAGTGAATAATATAGGACTTTTTTAGGGTATCTTTTGTATAGTAAGTAGAGAAATGCAGTTACATACTTGTTTGAAGACGCAAAGTGTTATATTGAAACTTGTATTGTGTGTCTCGACCAAAGAGGATGGTTATTAATGGCCTAAAGCCGATCCCATGTAGTATAATAAAGACTTGGTCATTGTTATTGAATAAGTTCTATCATGCGAAAATGTAGATTCAACCAAGGATTCCTTTTGTTTAGTTAGAAAGATATGTTAAATTCTTGTTTGATGAAGACTTAGAAATAGGACGAGAGACTTGTACTTGGGAAAGTTGAACGTTTTGTACTTTTTGAAATATGTTATAGCATAATATTTTTTATGGTTTGTTTTAGTAAGCTCATAAATGTGATTTTTCTTTCATTTTGGAAGAGGTACATGCAGAAATACAATGAGATGGAACTTTCTTCTCTTAGGATGGGTAACTCTCCTTTCTTTTCCTCTTCAGGATTAGTTATTCACCCAGGATCAATTATGTGCTATATTGTGTTTGGCCTTATCTACTCTATGCTATATTTTGTCTCATGGTTGCTATTCTTAAAGTTGTGATCCTTCTTGTTTTCTATATGGCTAGATAAGATTATGTTGGTTTATCGGGGATTATAGCTTGTGTGTTTTAATATTTACGAGATATATGCTTAATCCTGGGATGATGGACACCAGATATGTTAGGATTATTATTATTTTGTTGTTCATAATATTACTTCAAGGAGATGTATGTTTTAGCCATCAACAATTAAGCATGCGTATAGAAATTCCCTAGAAATTTAGTTGATGATTTTGTACACACTGTTCGGTACAGACTATAGGTGTAATTGGTTCTGTAAACCTGAATCTTGTGTCCCATCTACGCTTTTAATGATAGCATCTCACAGTTTAACGAGGCATTTATTCTGGTAATTTTTCTAAATCTTCTGTATTCAAAAGATGTTAATATGAAAAGTACTTGTTTCACGTCAGTTGTACCTTAAGCCATTTTTTCCAGTTTAAATGATGAGGGTGATATGAGAATATAACGCTAATTTGAGGTCCTGTGATAATTTTGTAACTGATGTCGTAATCCGACCAAGTAAAGTGACTTTTGTTCACTGTGTAACATCTCTTCCTACAAAACAGATCCCAAAAGTAATTTTTGGGGAAAACACTCTGATTATCAAGTCTGTCTTTTCATAACAGAAGTGGAATTTCTCAGTTTAGTCTCCCTTACCTGAGCTAGTGTTGCTCTCCTTGTATTTATAGGCGATTGTAATCGTGGCTCCAGTTTACCAGGGTTTAAGGTCGTGGGCTGTATCGTGTTTGAATCATAGTCTCTATAATCTCAGTTCATGGTTATGTGTTGGTCGTGACTCCACCTTTCTCGGTCCATGACTGAATCCTTTCGGATATGCTTCCGCCTTTAACGGTTCGTGGTTGATCGTGGACATTGGGCTGGATGTTGTACCATCTACCTTCGTTTATTCTTGGTTGAAAATTGGGCTTGGCCTGAAGGCCAGCAACCTGTAGCTTATGGGCTAGGTATACACCATAAGCCCCCTAGCCATGAAGACTAGTAAGCACGAAGCGATGACTTCGCTGTAGAATGTAAGTGAACTGTTATATCATTAAATTTTGAAGCTAAAATAACATGTTCGTTATTAATGTAAATAAGATTGTCTTCATGAACTGTTACTTGCTTCTTGGCTACTAATGCGATGTTGATTGGGTTCCTGGTTTTGAATTTTGAATTTGAATCTTCTCTATATCTGTTGTACTTGTAACCAACTTAGTCGTTTGATATTTTGTTTCATTGAACCAAAATTACCTCCTCTTTCTTTATTCGTTGTATCGTTCCAAAATTCTCTCCTCTACCATTATATGTTCCCCTTTATCAGTGCTTCAATTTTGGTGATTTAATTCTATCACTATTCAGTGTACTGTACCTACCTATATTACGCCGACTTCTCATATTCTTAAAAATGTAAGTTACTTTTCATCAGACATTCATCATTACTTTTCTTGTATGATTTGACTTCTCTTGGATTTTCATCTTCTTAGATTAAATTCCTTAAGTTCCTTAGTGACTGATGTTCACCGTAATTTTTTCTTTTCTTAATCTTCTTCCTCTGTAGGGAGATTCTTATAATCACGAGCTTATGCATCATATCTATTACAGTAGCTTTGTTTTTTAATATTAGTGTAGGAATTTTCCAATTGCGTTTGTTCTTCTCCGTTTTTCCTCGGTGTGTGCTCTGTATTTCTTTTTCAAGCTTTACCAAAATATACTATTTTGGTTTCTGTAACTTTGACTGATAGAGTTTTCATCTGAATTTTTGAAAACATGTCTATCCATTATGTTGGTGAACCCTCTGTAAAGGATGTTCTAGTTGACGATGTCAACTCCGAGGATGATTATTACCATCCTACAGGTTCTTCCATCAGTAGTGTTCTTTCCGATTACTACCTGGACAATTTAATAAATAACTTTTCTTTTTTGTCCTCCTACGAGCTTAAGGTCCTTAATAGTTCTGAGAGTGTTCGCACTCCTTCTCCTAGCTTCATCTCTTGTTATTTAGATTACTTTCAATTTGGGATTTCTTTTCCTCTATTTCAGCATGTCATAGATTTACTCTCGCACTACTGGGTCACCTTATCTTAGCTACACCCTAATGCTAAATCTATCCTCATCATTTTTTTACCTTCTCTGCGAAGTGACTCAAATCCCTTTTTCAATTGACGTATTTTGTAGCCTTTATCAGCTTTGCAAGGTTAAAAATTATTTTGAAGAATTCACTCTTTATCCAGTCATTTCCAATGTTACGTTTGTGAGTGGGTTTCCTAATAACTATGGGTGTGGCGGAAAAAAATATTTCTTTTTAAAACTTGGTAATGGAAGCAAACCAAATTTGCCTGTTTGGAACTATAATGTTCCCAAATCTAAGCTTCCTAAGGCTTCAGATCGTCTTAATGCTGATTCTGAGGTTGTACTAAGACTTAGCCAACACTTGATCTGTCTTTGGCATGCTGATTCTGAGAGTGAAGGTGTTTTCTTATTGTAATCTTGTTTTTCCTTGTCCTGCTTATTTTTCTCTTGATGTTCGCATTTTCCTATTATCTCTGTGTGTTTATCTGACTTGTTTTGTACACTGAATTATAGATATGGATTTAACTAAGCATTCCATTGAGAGAACCTTTTTCTCCGGTGATGAAAATGAGGAGCCCGAAGCTATGGCTATTCAAACCAATAACAACATTGCAACTGTTGTCTCACCGAAAATGCTATTGAAGCTGACTCTCAGCTAATAACTTCTAAGGCTACAGTTAAAGAAGGTTGGCAGGTCGTTTCTCGCAACATCAATGACACCTCCCACAGAAGAAGGAAAAAGGATCAAACAGGTGGATCATCTAATACTTTAGAGCCTCCTAAGAAAAGAGGGTGTGTTATCCATTCTCACCCTAAACTCCCACCATGAATCCATGACTTAATAGTCGAAGGAACTATTCCTGCTACCCTATCTAAACTTTCGTTCCATAAGACAATGGTTATGATATGTTCTTTAAGGATTATATGTGATTTAATTTTGTGTTTCTTTAATATGATGTCTAACTGTTACATTTTTTTGCGTATTTGTGAAAATAAGGAAGCGAAGTGCGCCACTTTAAATGTCTCTCTTGAAGCTGCTAAAAAGTGTGCACACTCTGCTGAGGAGCATGCCTTGGCTGCTGAGAAGGAAGCCGATAGGCTGCGTTCCGAGTTGGAGGAGATACGGACTAATGGTCCTACTTCACCTGGGTACCCTCAGGTTCTTGTTGATCGGCTCGTGAAGATGAAGTCTTTATATGATCTGTTTGAAGAAGTATCTACCTCCGCTCGCAACGTTGGGTACTGCGAGGCTCTGGTCGAACTGCGAGGAATGAACCCTACTGTGAAGGCTCAGAAAATTGCCTAAACTGGCTAAGTCTGAGAAAGTGTTGGTGCAACAGAAGGCTATTCTTAACAAAGGGTTTATTAGTATCATTTCTGATGGTAGTCGTCCTTAAGTCTCGTTGTCCCACCTCGCCAGTCTTCCTTGTTTGCCATTTGTGGCTAAGCTGAAGAAGTGTGAGGTTGATTAATTTGAGGGTCCTCCCTTTGGTTCTCTCCCTTCTAAGCCTCCTTCAAATTCTGATGCCAACGCAAACACTGAAGCCAATGCAAACACTAACGTCTCTACCCAGGATGCAAATAAGGAGGATTCCCTTGCCATTGTCCAGCATTTATTTACTTTCCCATCTAATGTTAGTGGATCTTAGTATTATGAATTTTAAAAAATTCTATTTTTAATTTATAACAGTATTCTGATGTATGTTTGTACTGTTTGTATTATTATAGGTATTAATTTTTAATCGTGCTTATAATTTTGCGAGTTCTCATCGTATTAGTTATATGCAAGGCTTTGATATTTTGGTTGATCATAAGTTTTTAAAACATCTCGACTGTTTGGGATCTAATGTTCATTTTTAGGATCATCCTGGGTTTATGTCTTCTCATTCATTGCATCCTATTAAGCTAGGCGAAACTACTCAGTCTTTATACGAGAAATATCTTGAGCTTATTTCTACTTATCGCTTTTCTAATTTAGATTTCATTCCATTATGTCTTGGATGGAAACTTCCTTCGTCCTCATCATCTCTAGCTCTTTCTGCAACAGGCCCTTGTAGCAAGTTTATACCTGAAGGTTATAATATTGAATCTTTTGACAAGGATATAGTTCATAGTTTAGTCGATCATGAATCTTTCAGCGTATACATGCATTCGCTCAATCTTCCTAGTAGTGTTCAGGATTAGGCAGTGTCGCTGGGTTTTCGTTTGAAGTATATGTTACTTAATATCAATGTCCTTGAAGCTGGATGGAAGAAAACTTTAAAGGATACTTAAGAAGTTGTCCATGACTTGAAAGAATTTTGTGCTGAACAAAAAAACCTTATCCAGCGCCGACAATTGAGTATGGTTAGAATGCTTAGTCAGTAAGAGGAGGCTAAGAATTTTGCTGCAAGCAAGGGCCGCAGAGCTCATCAAAAGATTTTGATTATTGATGAGCAATGTTCTCACATTTAAGATTTATTGGATCGATCGAAGAAAATACAAAATGAATGCCATTACCTTTCTTCTTCTGCAACTTGGTGGCAAAGTAGATTTCATGAGCAATTTGCTATTTACACTCAGCTACATAGTGAAAATGATCAGCTTCGTGCTGAGTGTAATCGTCTTGACTCATGTGTGGACCAACTTGATCAAGCATGTGTTGATTATAAAGATAAGTTTCAGGCTCTTCCATCATCGTCACATAGTTATACTGGACACAGAGACTTTACTATGAATATTGGTGGACAAAGGATTAATTTACAGAGTATGTTAGGTCTCATATTCGCTGACTAGAGGATGAAGTTCAAAACTTGATAGCAAAAAATAAGAGTTATCAGGATACCGTTGATGTTATGAGTATACAGCTTGATTGCGAGGAATTTGGCCCCATAACTATTTTAAAGCGTACTATGCCAGGTATCTTGATCGGATGGGACGAAGGGGTCTAACACGCCATCCTACCTACTTATACATGAAATGGCGGTATGAAAATATCATGGATGATGAGCGAGAGACTGAGAAATATCATCGCATAGCTGAGCAATCTCATCGCGAGGCTGAACCATCTCGTCGTTGTGATGATTCTTCATCTTTTGGATCATCTCGCATATCAAGGCATAGATAGATTTTTTTCTTCTATTCGCTGAACTAGTTTGTTTTTTCGAATGTTCCAAGTGGTACTTCTATTTTAAAATATTAATTATCAATGTAAAATTGTTGCATTTTGGGTTTTTCCCTTGTTCGTTTGTCTATTCATAGAGATCTATTGCTTTCGGGATTAAGTTTTGTTTTTTTAAAATTCACCATTTGATGCTTTATAGTTTATTATTTTTCTTCCATCACTGATATTGCTGGCATATGTGCCTTTTTTTGCAAAATCTATAGCTTGCAAAATTAAGAGTTTGTATTGTACGAACTTGGAAGATCTATTGCTTTCTTTTGTCACTATATTTGTAGGCATATCTGCCTTTTGCAAGATCTATGGCTTGCTTAATTAAGTTTACGAAGTTCCAAGGTCTATAGCTTGCGAACTCGAGAACTTGTATTGTGCGAGTTGCAAGATAGTTACAAGATCTATTGCTTGGTTGCATCGCTGCTTTTGTAGGCATATCTGCCTTTGTGCGAGATCTATAACTTGCAAAAGTAAAGTAGTGAAGTCACAAGATTTATAACTTGAAAAATTAAAAAGTTAATGTAAAGGACATAGAATGTAATTTTCCACAAAATACTCTTTTCGATTATAATGTAGGCCACGATAATTTCACTTTCGAAACTAAACAAAGTTGCGAACAACACCAATGACAATTTCATAGCTCTTATACAATCTGTATTTTTCCTATCCTCCACCTTAGATCTAGACATAAAATTTCTTAAGTTGATCACTGCCAAGTATTGGCAATGCTGCTGCCATCCAATCTTTCTAACTCATAGCAGCTTGTTCGCTGCACTTTCACTATCTTGTACAGGCCTTCCTATTTTGGGCTTAGCTTTCCTTTTCCTCTGCCAAGATTGCTTTGTTCTTCTGCAGCACAATATCACCATTTTTGAATTGGTTCTCTTTAACTTTCTGATTGTATGCTCTGGTCATCTTTTCTTTGTACTTTGCCTCTATGATTGTTGCTCGTTATCTTTTCTCTTCGAGTTTGTCTAAATCCAACCTCATCATTTCAGGATTATTTTCATTCTTATATTCCTCTACTCGGAGGCTTGAGTTCCAATTTCTATTGGTAATACCGCCTCGTGACCATAGACTAGACTGTATGGTTTTTCTCCTGTTTATTGTCGAACATTTGTTCTGTATGACCATAGGGTGTTGGGTATCTCGTCTGCCCAACCAATTCGTTTCCCTTCCAATATTTTTTGGATATCCTGAACTATTTTCTTGTTGGTTACTTCCACCTAACCATTTTCTTGAGGGTGAGATACAGATGTGAACTTCTGTGTAATCCCTAACTTTGAGCACCATTCCGTAAAGGTCTCACTTGTGAATTGTATGCCATTATCTATGACGATAATTTGTGGCACCTCGAAGCGACAAACTATATTCTTCCAGACAAACTTTCTTGCTACTTCTGCTGTGACTCTTCCTAATGGCTTTGCTTCTACCCATTTGGTGAAGTAGTCACTTAAAAATCTTGCATTGTCTGCACCCTTTGGAAAAGGTCCGACCAGATCGATTCCCCATTTATCGAATGCCAAACTCCATATATTCATGTTAAATCAGCCTGTGGTTTACGCGATATTAGGGCATTGATATGGAAACTTTTGCACTTTAGCATGAAGTTGTATGCATTGTTGAACATACTTGGCCAATAGTAACCTGCTTGAATTATCTTTATTGCAATTGTTCTGGACCCTTGATGCGTTCCACACAGTCTTTAATGCACTTCTCTTAAGATTTCCCCTGCTTACGATGGTTCTATACACTTTATCCATGGAGTTAAGAAACTTTTATTGTATAATATCCCTTCTTCATAGGAATAGTTATGGGATCGCAGTTCCGATTTTCTGGCTTGTATCTTGTCCACTGGAAACTTTCCCCTTCCAAATTAATCTATCAGTGGTGGCATCCACTTTACTTATTCTTCCTGTAATGGTGACACAGTTGGTATCACTGTACTTGTGATTGGGATGACTTACACTTTCACATCCTTTTGCCCAACCAGTGAATAAAATCCAACTGTTGCTAGCTTGATCAAGGTGGCTGCATTTATGTTTTCACCCCTTGGTACATGTTGAATGTTGAAGTATTCAAGCTGGGAAATGAGCTGGCAAACTCTTCCCAAATACTTTATTAACTGCTCTTCCCGCACTTAGTCTCCCTGAACTTGTTAGACCACTATCTGTAAATCACTAAAGGCCTTAATACTTCTAACCTTCATTCTTATTGTAAGATCTAAGCCACATATTAAAGCTTCATATTCAGCCTCATTATTGGTGTTGGGAAATCAGAGCGAAGTGAATATATATGCTCTCCTCCTTCTAGATAGACTAATAGTAGTCCTGCGCCGCAACCTTCTTTGCTAGATGCTCCATCAACGGAAAAATTCCATGCAATGTCTACCCACATGGATTTCTCCCCCTAGACTCCAAGATTTTGTTGCATATTTGCCTCTTGTATGTCTGTACTTGTCATCTCTGTAATGAAATATGCTAAGGCTTGTGTTTTGATTAGAGTTTGCGGTAGAAAATGGATCTCATATTGTCCCAATTCAAGACCCCACTTGGTCATTCTACCAGATGATTCAATCTTACTCATGATATTCTTGATTGGGTAATCATTATAGACGATGATCCCATGGCCGTGTAAATAGGTTCGCAGCTCCTTGCTGAACCATCTCTGCAGTTTGTAGGATGATGATAATGTAGTACGCTGATACTTTTTTTTAGCCTTCCTTATGCATCAAAATTAAGCTTACTGTGTTTGTTGAAACCGCCAGGTACAAATACAGGGTTTCTCCAGGAATTGGTGACTTTAGTGTAGGTAATGCTTGAAGCTACTCCTTCAAGGACTCATATGATTTCTGACTTTCATTACTCCAGATAACTTTTTGGCTTTCTTCAAAAATTCAAAGAGTGGGAAATATTTCTCAGCTTCCTTTGAAACAAACCTACTAAGTGATGTCAACGATCCCATTAATATTTGTACTTCCTTAACTGCTCATGGTTGAGAAAGGTCAACTATTGCTTGTATTTTCTCTAGGTTAGCTTCAATCCCCTTAGAGGACACCTTGTATCCTAAGAACTTTCCTGCACTGACTCCAATTATACATTTCTTGGGATTAAGCTTCAAGCTAATCACACTTAGCGTATCCAATGTTTCCTTCAAGTCTTCCGCGAAGTCGCATACCCTTTTTCTTTTAATCACCATGTCGTCAACATATGTTTCTACATTTTGGTCTTTCCATAACTTATGGAAAGATGGTCTTTCATGAGACGAACTCTTTTTTTTAATACTATTTCCAATCACATATTGATATGTACTAAAATATGTCATTTCTAAATATTAATTAACAAAAATAAAATAATATTGTATAAATAAATAAATTCTTGGGAAGGACCGTCTTTCCATAGGCATATTGAAAGATGAGGTTGAATTAGTATTATCAAAAAGGTAAAGGGTTTTAATTGCAATATTAAAATTTTACTATGCAACATGCAGTAGTTATAAGTTTATGACTCGATTGATGCAATCCAACTTTTTTTCTCTTGATTTCTTCTAATTTACATTTTAAACCTTGGTCTTTCCATAACTTATGGAAAGACCCTCTTCAAGAGATGGTTTCTAAGAAAAATTGGAAACAAATTTACAAGAAAAAGTCTTGTATAAGATGGTCTTATTGTAAGACCAGGGATTAAATTTTAAAGAATTCAGCATGGGGTTTCTAATTGATGTTTTAAAAGTTTAGGGGATGGATGAGAAATTTCGTTAATTTATGTTTAAGTCCGGGTATAAATATCAATCTTTCCTCTTATTCTCCCATATTCTTCTGATGCTTTGTCTCTCCATTCCTTTCTTCTCCAGTGTAACCACTTTCTTCTTCTTTCTCCTCTCCAATTCTCTTCCATTTTTATTCAATTCGACTGCTTATTTTCTCCATTTTCTCCCATAGTTCTTATGCAGGGAAGAACGCAGGGACTAGATGAACGTAAACAGTGATTTGCGATGAACACAGAGAATATGCGATTAATTTTCCAGTGAAATTCTTTTTTAAGCTTCGATTTCCGGTGACTGAACACAATACGACATTCGTTTCGTGTTTATCTTCGAAGGTAATGTCTTTGCTATGATTTTTATGCACATTTTTTTTGTTTACTTTTTTGTTCATGTGATAATCTAGGGTTTGTCTAGGTTATAGTGAGTAATTTTTAGGGGTTTCTCTGCTTTTTGTGTTTTGTGAGTTCTTACGGATTTGTGCTAATATTTGTGTTGTTGCTGCTGTTTGTTAGATGTCTAAGAAGACTTGCCTCATTGTTGCTGCAATCAAGAAGGAAGGAGGATTCGTAACTTTTCTTAATTTTCAGCAGTGATGTTTTAGATACAATTATTGATGTTTCTCATTTTCAGCTTGATGTTTCATGTTTTAGGCTTTAAGTGTTGTTATCTGTGTTGGTGTGTTGTTTTAATTTCAGCGTTTGATGCTTATTGTGTTTTCATGCTTAAGTGTGCAATTTATGTTCAGTTTTATTTTTTTGAGTGGGTGTGATATCTCTGGGTTTTGTTAAGATTTGTGCTAATTTTTGTGTTATTTTTATTGTTTCTTAGATGTTTAAGAATACTTGTCTACTGTTGCTGCAATTGAGAAGGAAAGAGGATCTGTAAATTTTTGTTATTTTGTAGGTGTGATGTTTTAAATACTATTGCTGATGTTTCAGGGTTTATGTTTGATTTTCATGTTTAGGTCTTAAGTATTGTTATGTGTGTTGGTGTGATCTTTTAATTTCATTATTTGGTTCTTGTAGTGTTTTAAGTGTGCAATTGATGTTCTGTTTTATTCTTTTTGAGTGTGTGTGATATCTTAGGATTGTTTTACGATTTGTGCTAATTTTTGTGTTGTTTTTGTTGTTTCTTAGATGTCTAAGAATGCTTGTCCACTATTGCTGCAATCGAGAAGGAAAGCGGATCTGTAAAAAAATTATTTTGCAGGTGTGATGTTTTAGATAATGTTGTTGATGTTTCAAATTTTATGTTTGATGATTCATGTTTAGGTTTTAAGTATTTTTATCTGTGTTGGTGTGATATTTTAATTTCAATAATT
>JAULKK010297898.1:0-12798 GCA_032355705.1 Rubia peregrina
TGCAGCATATAAGCAAACAGGTACAATTCCTAATACAAAATGAACAATAATCGACAATGAAAATAAAATTCAAGTACAATAAAACTAACAAGCACATACTGGATACTAACATATGCAATACATAAGTAAACAAATGCAGTCCCTGATTCAAAACGAATAACCAACAATATTTTTTAAAAATCACACACAACACAACTAACAATTACATATAGAATGCTAACAGATGCAACATATAAGTAAACATGAGTTGTTCCTAATTCAAACCGGACAATCAACCAGAAATGAAAATAAAAAGACATACACAGTACAACTAACAAGTACTCATTGAATACTAACAAATGCAACATATAAGTATACAGATGCACCTCGTAATTCAAAACAAACAATCAACAATGAATGGAAATCATTCACAGTACAACTAACACGTACACATTGGATAATAACAGGTGCAACATATAAGTAAACGAACGCACCTCGTAATGCAAGACAAACGATCAACAGGTTTGTTGTAACAACAAGGGAATAATTCAAAACCAAATCTCAGAAAACGCACATAGAAACTCAAAACACTATAAAAGATGCATATCCAACGGTCAACAAAACAAAGAACATACAAAAGCTGACAAATCGAACAAAATTTGTGCAATAATACTGTCCAAAATAAACCCTAGACATACGAAATACCTCATCCTGCGAATGATTGAACAACCGATAAAGAAACAAAACAGCGACACCAGAGAAGAATTAAAGAAATGAGCTGACGGAGAAGCGTGGAGAAATGAGAAGAAGAGGCTGAGAAACACAAAAAGAGGTGGAGAAATGTGTTATGACAAAGAAACAGAGAAGAGGCTGAGAAATCGTCGGAGAGAAGTGGAAAATCGCCAAAGAAAGAAAAGACCCACAATCATAGAGAGAGAAGAAGAAGAGCTGCAAAAACAAAGAGGAACTAGAGTTATAATACAATTAAAAAGTTATTTTTTTTATTAATTATAAAAATGAACCCCATTTTGCAAAATAATCCTTGTCCTGTCCATAATCTTATGGACATGTCGCCTTTTCCTGAGACTTTCTCTATTCCATAACTAGTAACCACATGCCACCCTTATTTTTTAAAGTGCTAAAAGAGCCATAAGTTGATATGAACTTGCATTCAACATAGACTTTCACCATTTACGATGCTTTCCGGTCTCCTTCCCAAACCCTCTCCTTGCCGCAACATCCCACCTCTCTCCTAAAAAAACTTCACTTTTTCTCTTTAATATATTTTGCCCATGTCCCCATCACAGGGGAGATAAGGAAACAATAGTTTATTTTAAATGATGTTGCTATTATTGAATAAGTGTGATATTTGTTTGTGCATATTAGTTTGTTCCTTGCCCTAATTGATTAAATCGTATTGTATATGATGATAACTCAATGTAATTGTTCGCACCATGTATTGTTCTCGATCTGTTTGTACAAATTCCTTGATATGTGTTTTTCTAGGTGTTTACAGTTTGAACAACATAATAGATCATGGTTGGATCAAGTTGTTGGTTGCAACTGTAGAAGATTCCTATATGACGTAGTGATATTGATGCGTGATGCGCTCTCTCTGCCAAGTTGTCATGATTTTCGAGGGAATCGAGTTAATATCCCCGAGAGCGATGTTACAGTTTTTATTGAATCTCTTATCTGTAATAGTATGAATGATCAATTTAATTAACATGTAATTTAGATATCGTTGCAATATGTTAGTTATTGGTAGATGCTAGTTAGGTTAGATGTCAATTCCACTTATTGTAATCGTTGTTGGGCATTTTCCCCAACTTTTTTAGCAATTGATTTTTAATAAAAAAACACAAAATTTCATCAGAGATTGTGAAAATGACCAAAACATGCTCATTTTAAATTTGTGAAAAATGAAATAATATACTACTCTCTCCGTCCCATCCCTTCAGGTAGAAATAGAAAGGGCTGGTTTTTATTTTTGTTGAAGTGAAGGGTCTAAAGTAGCTTTCTTAACCAACCTCTGCCTTTTTTTAAACTTTTGAGCCACCGCTTCCTTTACCACCAACCTTCTTTACCATCACCAGCACCACCAATATCAACCCAACAACACCACATGTGCACTGCCAACATCAACCCAACAACACCACCCATATGCAGTGGAATAAAAACAGATGCTCCAGATCTACACCTCACCCGCCCTGAACCCTCAAACTCGCCTGAATCTCCCTTTCCCCAGTGGCGCCCAGCCTGAAACCAAGCATGAAAGCTCATTGTATCTGCATTGAGGCCAACACACAATCGCGATTGATCTTACACAAGAAGGAGGCGTTCATCCACTTGATAAAAATACCAAATCGACAAAAACCCAAATACCAATATTTGACGAATCCTCAATTATCCAAATCGGAAATAACCTAAAATACCAGTTGATATCACAGGAAGGAGACGTTTATCCAGTTGGTGAAAATTCCAAATTGCCAAACAAACTTTGATTCTTCTTGAAGATATGGGTTGATCTGTGTGGATTTTGTGAAAGATGAAGAAAACAAGGTAGGTTTGTGAGCAAAAGGTTTGTTTTTGGTTTCCTTGATAAATAACAGAGGAGTAGGAATGGATGAAGAGTTGTGGAATCCGATTGGAATGGATGAGGGGTTTTGGAATGGATGTTGGATTTGATTAGTTTTGGTAGGTGATGGATGCTGAATCTGATTAGTTTTAGTTAACGATAGTTGAAAATTTTAGTTCTTCAAGGACATGTTGATTTTAGTTAATGATAGTTGTAATCCGATTAACCTTTTGACATGTTGATTTTCCCCCAGTCTGGACCGGGGGGGTGATATATATTCATTTCCCCCAAAATTATCACTCATCCCCTATAACCGTTACTCATCCCTTATAACAATCACTCATCCTTCTGAAATACTCAATCCATCTCATTGAACACCACCACTACATTGACACTATCCATATAATAAAACAATTTAAAAACAAAATAATCAATCCACCACCACTCACCAGCCACCACCACCACCACCACCAGTATTCACTCTTTGATAGGCTCTAATATAGTTTTTTTACTGCATGTTATGGTCAACATATGAGTGAACTGCATTTGTGTGACTCCTTATTTTCTATTTTTTGCATCTACCCGATGCACCATACTCTTACCCACATGCACCCAGTTGCTTTGCTTCGACAAGTCCTCTTTGAGTTATATGATAAGGCCATTAATGTGTCTAGACCAATGACTTTTTTTTACCCATACTCACATGACCATATCGTTTTAAATGGTCATTCACAGCTTCACCTATTTTGAATTTGTTGCCTAACTCATGATCAAATGTTACTTATTATAAGGATCGAAACTTCCCACCTTGCTGCTGCCTCAACCTAACGATTGTGGCATATGATACCGTCGTTGGTGTGTTAGAGAAGTGCCTTGCTTGATATTTAGAGTTTGTGTGTAATGAATACTCATTTTATAAATGGCTGAGAAATTTGTTCTTTTGCTGTACATAATGCTATGAATGTGTAAAATCCAAAGGAAATCATTAGTAAAAGTATGTGCGATATTTTTTTTTAAAATTTACAGTAACATTTAACATTTTTTCCTGAGTTTCAACATATTTTTACAAGCTGTTTAGCGTATTTTTACTATAGAAAATTTACAACTAAAAACTCACTTTACAAATTAGGTTAAGACTGATAAAGTAGTGTTATGTATAATTATCAATTAGTGAACTATCAAATACTTCTTTTGATCCATAATAAATTTCTAATTTGCTTTTGACTCAATTTTTTCATTCAAATTGACGAGGAATCATGTTTTGATGTAAAAGTTTTTCTTTAAAAAAAAATCAAATTTTGTAAACGTTTGAATGCTGCTGTCTACGATCATTATCTTTATTTATCCTTTTCTTTTTATTCCTATATTAGTTTTTAGATAGGTTGTTTCCGGCATATGAATACAGAGATTTTTAGTCTAGAAATATCTTTAGAAATATCTCTGTAATCCTACAAATTGCCTCCTTGTGTGGAGTTATTTCGATGTAAGCCCATGGGCACCACTTCATGTACACCTATTGGGGCCACAAACGATCTTTAATGGAAAAGGGTCGGGAACCCTATAAACCCGTTTTAACTTTATAAAAAAAAGTCTTGCTTAGATCGATTAATCATTAAATGTGATTGTTTATAATTAATATAAGTATTGAGGTGATTTGATGTTTGTTATTATTTATTGAAACGAGATTCTTATAATATTTAAAATATATATATATATGTAATGCAATATATAAATAATTAGAATGTGATTCTAAAAGTTATTGAAATGAGTTTCATGATTGGTCTAATCCTTACATGTTCTAAGTGAAGACTTTCTCTAAGTAGAATTGATATTTAATCTAAATATTATATTATAAATAATTATTTTGTAGCAATCAGATTAGCCATCACATTTTGATGATAATAATACTTCGGTTGAAGAGGGGGAGAAAGAAGGAGCCCTTGACTCACCCCTGGACAGGCGGTGGAAACTATCAAGTTGGAGTGCTCAATCAAATAAATAAAGTTGAAGTTATAGTTAAAAGTGCTAGTAGAGGCTCTCCCCGAAATGCGTTGAGGCGCATCAATTTTAAATTTAATGAAAATACTGTTAGGGAAAATAAAAACATCGCTAAAAAAATGTGTTGTATCATCAAATAAAAACATAAAGAATAAAAATAAAAAAAGTAAAGTAAACATTCTCTGGATCCTATTGAATTGAAATAAATTAAATAATATAAAGTAATAAAATAATTACTATTTCCACTTTTGTTGGATGGATATGAGGAAGATGATTTGCTTAGTATAAGATGGTATTGAGGTTCGTTTGAAAGAGAAATAAAATGAAGAGAAGGGATTCGTACAGGCATCTTAATCATAACATAGGTCCTGGCTACCCCCAATATTTTTATTACCTTGAATAATTTTTATTTATCTAGTGTATTATTTATTTATTTAATAATAAAAAATAGTTGTGCCTCCCTATAAAAATATATTTAACTCAAGTGATTTATAATGGTAGTATTATTTATTTTAATTTTAGAGTTAAAAAGAATTATAATTTATTCTTTATCCAACTTTACATTTAATATTTATCAAAGTTACATTTGGAAGTAGTTTTAACAATTTTATTTAGCAAAAAAATTGGTTCAGATTAGAATTTGATTTTTCTATTATAATACCAATATAGTATAAATATATGTCGCGATATCTTTCAAGCAGGAAAAACAAAAAAATTAAAAAATTATCTTCTACATTTAATTTTTGCAATTTTTCATCAATTATTTATGTAATTTACAGTGTTTAAAATTTTATTTCATAATTGTTCCTTTCTTAGACCTATTTTCAAAATATGTCAAAAATATATATCACTCTATATTTCTTACGTAAAAAATAACAATATTATTGAAGACGATACACAACATACTACTCCAATCACTTTATTTATTTTTAGCATTTAATTTTACTCTTTAACTTTTGAATGAATTAATCTACTATATTTTGGTATTTTAATGGTCGAATCAAATTTAATTATATATTTTTTCGTCCCTAAAGGTAAATCCTGGTTCCGCCCCTGGCCGGGTTGTTCATTTCCATTGTCACCATGATGGTGTCTTTTTGTACTGCTCTATACCTATTGCTGACCAAACGGTTAGCCTAGGTTTCATATCCGATCATAGTTTTCTCCATCATTACCGGCAAAATTAATTCTTAGCATTGCCGGGTTAATTTCCATTGTCACCATGATGATGTCTTTTGGTAAGGCTCTATACCTAATTTTGATCAAACAGTTAGTCTGGGTTTCATATCCGATCATAGTTTTCTCCATCATCCAAGTGGCCTTTTTCTCGTTAAGATGATTAATCGCACCTACGGATTAGGCATCTTCAGGATACCCAAAAGGAACCTGTTTAGATCAGCTTAGGCCTCCAGTTCTTGTGTGACATTTTTCTCATGTAACATTTCCTTTGTGATTGTAACCATTATTGTTCATTTAATGTTCTATATTTTTCATCTGTTATGAGATTTTGAACAATTAACATTATTGTTCTTTAAAGGAAAGTAAGAGATAGATATGATTGCAGCGAATGTATCCATTTATCATGTTTGACATGACTTTGGTACAATTAATGTTATTTTTCTTTAAAGAAAGTAAGAGATAGATATAATTGCAACGGATGTATCCATTTATCATGTTTGACTGTAAAAGATACCGCTGGCCCGCTTACCATTATAGTCGTCTACATCATTCTACACGATGTGCCTAAACGACAAGAATAATCCCATATATCCAGACACCTTAGCGGTTTCACAAAAATCAGCCGTTTAGTAATAATGTGGAAAGATTGCATCATTTAAACTTGAAAGAGCATCTTTTTGTTTCCTGTTAGAGAACAAAAATTAGCAGAATTTCAGGGGGCCTGCCCCGTTACCATCCCAACCCCCTCTTAACCCGCTGCCTAATCTAAACATCAACAATAAACATCTCCTGTCTGAATGGCGGCGACCGCATCCAAGGAAGTGCACGACGTATCCATGGCCGGTGACGAGGAGGAGGATGATCAGGCGGCGTGGATGCAACAGTCCCAATGCATGAAGAAGTACAGGTCACTCCAAGAGATCATGGCCAGCACGGAGAAGGAGGAGGATTACAGTGAGCTGGTGTGTGAGGAGTGCGGGTCAGGAGAAAATGACGGGGAGATGTTGATATGCAACAAATGCGAGGGAGGATATCATATGACATGCGCCAAGCCCATTGTTGTCTGCATCCCCACTGGGATGTGGTATTGCTCTACTTGCTCTCCACGCCTTCCCCTTTCATCATGTACAATCCCTCTTCTTTTTCATTCATGCAAAACACCACCTCTATCCCACTATTGGAATCTTCACTCTTCCTTGTTTTTTGCAGCTCTCATTCAGAACTGCATCAATAAGTTTTTTGGCCTTCACATAGGTGCCGAAGAGCCCGTGGACAAGATCCCTTTAGGTATCTTGTTCAACTCTCTATCTTCTTATTCTTCCACTCTTTCTATGTTTTATGCATTTTCTCGACGCTTACTTGGATAATTTAGGATATTACCATGTGGATGCCTGGTTTGAGAAATACTTTGCTTTACCTTGAGGCACTTTCCATTTTTCTTTCTACTTACTGTAGAATTAATGAACACAGTAACTCGTTGAAACTGAAAAATAATATCTCCCTCTCTATCACTGTCCAAGTCTTGTTAGTTTACTTTAATTAACTAATGAATCATGAGAATTTCTTGTTTCACTAACACGCCCAGAGAAGAACTATTTTTTTATCTTTTATATCTCCGTTAGAACTAATGAACACTGTAACTCGTTGAAGCTGTAAAATAATATCTCCCTCTCTATCACTGTCAAAGTCTTGTTAGTTTACAGTAATAACTAGATAATGCCCGTGCTGATGCACGATTTTATGGATGAAAATAATTAATATAGTATAATTTATAATTTTAATAACTAATACAATTTTATTTTATATATATGAGAATCTTAGGGGTGGCAAAAGGGCGGACCGGTCAAATATGGGTTGGATAAAATGGGTATATAAAATATATGGGTATGACTCATTTCAACCCATTTTATAATGGGTCAAAAATGGGTCAGGTTGAAACCCGCTCAACCCGAGGGTTGAATATCATTTAACTCACGGTCAAAAATGGGTAAACCCGCGGGTTTCAACCCACATATGAACCCATATGGGTTTATGTACCAACTCATATTGGTAAAACCCGCAAGTTTCAACCCATATATTGACTCATATGGGTAAACCCACGGGTTTCAACCCATATATTGACCCATATGAGTTTTTATACCAACCCATATGGGTAAACCCGCGGTCAACCCACAAACCCAACCCATTTTTTAAACTACCCATTTGACTTATTACCGATTTAACTCATTACCTATTTTATCCAAACTCATCCGTGTTTAACACTAGACAACCTGCATGACCAGCGGGTTATGAGTCTATTTTGCCACCCCTACGAGAATTGTACACGATGTAGTAGAGTAAATTTACAATATTATTTACATTTATTTTAGAAAATTCAAAAAAATAACTCAATTTTTGTTGATGTATAATAATTAATTATTTTATATTTAAACAAAAATAATATATGTATTTTATATTGAAAACGTTAGCCGTTGTCTAGAAAACTTTTATGTTGTAAAAAATAAAGTGATAAAAAATAAAATATGTTGATTATTAAAAATAATAATTAAATTAAATTTATTGAATTATTTTTATTTTAAAGTGAATAAAAATAATCGTAGTTATAAATAGAGGTATAACATATAACAATAAAAAATGCTAAATCTAATTTTTAAAATATGATAGTTAATTGCAAAATTTTAGTTTGAAATTAAAGTTATGTGCAACGTGTAAGTAAAATAAATGGATAAATTTTGTTTTTTTGGAATAATACGTTGAAAAATAATAAATAGTTGTTACCATTCGGTGTTAAAAAACAATCATGACAATAATAATGATTTGAATTTTTTATTTGAATTTAATCAACTCTCAACTTCAAGAATATTGGTGAATTTTTTTATTAATAAAATCTATTTTAAAATCATAATAATATATGGAAACTTTAAGAACAAAATAATTCTAATTTTGGAATAATCATTTTCATAAATCATAACAATTAAAATCTATAAACTAAACATATTATTATGGAAATGTATTAGAATCATGGGCTCCTATCATAAAACCAATTGGTACTATGTAGGGATGACCCATGATCTTATATATTGAGATATATGACTATCAACCACCAATGTGGGACTATAACTCTAACATAATGTCTCGGGAAAGATCAGCTTTCCATAACCTTATGGAAAGACGTGGTTTAATTAAAATAATAAAAGGTAAAAGTTCTTAGTTGCAATATCAAAAATTTACTATGCAACATGTAGTAGTTATAAAGTTTATAACCCGATCCATGAGACCCAGAAATTTTATCTTAATTTCTTCTAATTTGCACTTTAAACCTTGGTTTTTCCATGACTTATGGAAAGACCGTCTTTCAAGAGATGGACTCGATTATTATATTCTAATTACGTGAATGGTTATTATTATCTTACTGAACATAAAATTAAATAAGTTTTATAAAAATAATTGAAAGTTAAGATCCCAACTAAATTTTTTGAGGTATTGCATGAAATTACTGTGACTTAAATTTTTTATATTTTAGAAATCCTTTATTCAATTTTAACTAAAATGATTTTATTTTTTGTTTGAAATGTTATTGACCTTTAAATAAACAGCAGTTACTTTCAAAATGTTATTGGCCTTTAGATAATTTTATTATTATTTAAAATGTAATTGACATTTTAATGTTTGAAATGTTGAACATACTATAATTACTCTCGCTTGATTACCATCTAAATTATTAGTATGTTTTTTTTAGAAAGTTTGGGAAAGGTTGCTTTTGTATAGAAAAGCAAACATGCAATTTTATGGCTAAACTTGAAATTTCTAACGTGCAATGAAATGCTATGTCATTTAGATGAGAAAATCAACATTTCCCAAAAATAATGACTCCTATTATGTTTGGGAAATGAATTTGAATAGTTCGCTTCTTTTTTTTATCTACTTTGATTCTCAATAGTTTGGGCTATCAAATACTTGGATCAATTTGCAAAATTCAATGTACTATTTATTTTTCTTATCAATAATTATGTCTTGGTTGAAATAATTATCACCCAATTCATTTTTCAAGAAATACATTAGAAATCTAATATTGTAACATTTTAAATATATCTTTTATTTAAATCAATATTTCAAAAGGTTGATGTGGCAAGTATTGGGGGTGCAACTTCTCAAAAGGACTGCCCGTGCTGATGCACGAATTTATGAATAAAAATAATTAATTAGTAAATTTTATAATTTTAATAACTAAATTTTTTATTTTTTATTTACATGAGAATCATACACGAGCTAATAGAATAAATTTATTTATTCATAAATACTACATTTTAGAAAATTCAGAAAAAATTAATTCAATTTTTGTTGATGTATAGTAACTAAATATTTTATATTTAAAAAATAACATATATGTATTTTATATCTAAAATGTTAACCGTTGTATAGAATATAGTGATAAAAATAAGAAATATTTTGATAATGAAACAATAATTATTAAATTAAATTTATTGAATTATGTGTGTTTTAAAGTGAATAAGAAAATTATCGTAGTTTTAAATAGTGGTATAGCATATAACATAAAAAATAGAAGCTAAGTATAATTTTAAAAATATGATAGTTAACTGCAAAAGTTTAGTGTAAAATTGAAGATATGTACAACATAAAACTAAAATAAATGGATAAGTTTTTAAAGAAAATTAAAAATACATTCAAAAATAATAAATAGTTTTTAGCTAAAAAATTATGATAATAATAATAATTTGAATATTTTATTAGAATTAAATAACCTCTCAACTTCAAGAATATTGAGGAAATGTTTTTATAATAAAATATACTTTAAAATCATAATAATGTATAGAAACTTTAAAAAATAAATAATTCTAATTTTAGAATAATTATTTTAAAAATCATAAAAATTAAATATATAAAAAATCATATTATTTTATGCTAATTACATGAATGGTTATTATTATCTTACTGAACATAAAATTAAATATTTTTTTGAAATTAATTTAAAGTTAATATCCCAACTAGTTTTTTTGAGGTATTTCATGCAATTTCTTTGACTTAAATTTTTAGTTTAGAAATTTTTGATTCACTTTTAACTAAAATAATTGTATTTTTTTGTTTAAAATTTTATTGACCTTTAAACAAACTGCAGTTACTTTCAATATGTTATTGACCTTTAGATAATTTTATTTTTTATTTGAAATGTTATTGAAATGTTATTGACATTTTAATGTTTGAAATGTTCAATATACTATAATTACTTTCGATTGATTATCATCTAACTTATTGATATGATTTTTTTAGAAAGTTTGGGAAATGTTGCTTTATTTTATAGAAAAGCACATGCAATTTTATTGCTAAACTTGACATTCCAAACGTGCAATGAAATTCTAAGTCATTTAGATGAGAAAAGTAACATTTCCCAAAAACAATAATGACTACTATGTTTGGGAAATGAATTTGAATAGGTTACTTTTATTTTCTACAAGTTTGGGCTATCAAATACTTGGATCAATGTGCAAATTTTAATGTACACTTTACTTTTCTTATTAATAATGATGTTTTGGTTGAAATAATTATTACCCCATTCATTTTTCAAGAAATACATTGAAAATCTAATATTGTAACATTTAAATATAATTTTTATTTAAATTGATATTTTTGAAAGGCTGGTGTGTCAAGCATTGGGGTGCCACTTGTCAAAAGAGTTGTTCTTTTAATTATATTTATAGATTGGAGATTAGAATATTTTATTTTTAGAAGTTTACAATCAGCACACAATCAACACAATCTTTCCTCCTTATAAGGCTATATTACCACCTTGTAATTAGCCATAATAAAAAAATTCATCCTTATGTAAAAGATCTTACAATATTCCTTTCATTTTATTAATAAATGAAACTTTGTTACTTTTCTATATTGTATCGGAGCATTAATGTTTGTAAACATCGATCCTTAATACACTTTCTCAATGGCAGAATCTCAGAATCAAGCCGAACCATGGAAGGATTCCTATCACCCACTATTCCTTCACCATTCTAATCACCTGGTGCCATCTTGGTGTCACAACCATTGGTAGAAGACAACTATCATAGTTGGAAAGAATCAATGGTGATGACTCACAAAAAAAATAAGGCAGGTTTTGTAACTAGCTCACTATCCAAACCAAGCAACAAACCGACGGAGCAATTGCAATGGGAGCGGCGCAATTTGCTTGTCAAAACCTGGTTACTTGGATCCACGTCCAAGGAGATCTCAAAGAGCGTTATTCACTGCAAAAATGCACGAGGTATTTAGCTCGAACTTCATGAACACTTCTCCCAATCTAATATAGTTTCCCTTTTCAACATTGAGAAGGAAATTCATGATTGTTCCCAAGGAGCAGATTCTGTGAATCCTTATTTCACCAAGGTTAAATCTCTTGGGGATGAAACAGACACCCTCTCCGAATTGCCAAAATGTTCTTGTGATGCAGCGTATAAATTCACGGCATTCCTCACCAACCAAAAGACTATGCAATTTCTTATAGGTTTTCCCCCGCATATGAACAATTTTGAAGTACAATCATTGGTTTGGACCCTTTCCTGATCCTAATAAGGCATACTCTATGGTCTTTCGTCAAGAACAACAAGAAATAATCACCAACGCTAAGCCTTTGTCGTCCTTCCACGCATCCGCTTTCTTCGTCAAAATGTTGCAGGATACTTTGCCTCATGATAATGCTAAACGTTGTGACAAATTCAACTTAGCCAACCACACAACTAAGCAGTGTCGTGCTAATCTAATATGCTCTTTTTTCAACATCAAAAGGCACACCGCCGACTGTTGTAGGAAGCGTAAGAAGTTCACGGATACTGGCCAGCAGACTTCCAATGCGAATAATATTACTGCCTCATCCAAACTTAACAATGGCACACAACTTACCTTGGTTGAGTATCAACAAGTTATGGCCTTGCTTGCCCCACCTTCCAAAGCCTGAATCACACCCACAACAACTGAATGAAACGACGATATCTGTCCCCCATTCTTCTGCACACCACGTTGGTAACCCCTCTACTTATGATCAATTTTCAGGTAAC
>JAULKK010297918.1:0-12794 GCA_032355705.1 Rubia peregrina
ATCCAGGTTCCTAGGAGGCAGCTGATTCTTCTTCTCTAACATAATCGACATCTTGTTTTGCTTAGGAAGGTTCAGCCATTTCGTTCCATTAGTATAGTTAAATGCCAGCATCCTAGTACTCACATTTTCATCCCTCGCTTCAAAATCAGACACTGAACTGGCCCTAAGGCAGAAAATCACTGTAAAGGTACCTCCTAATGCCAACAAAACGACAGACACGAAACGGCGTAACGCCGCCTCCTTTGTTCTTTGTTTACCATAAGATGCCATTACAATATACTCAAAAACCAAGCATTATGATCTTCACAAAAGCATTCAAACTAGATAAACTTAGAGAATCAAACATCCAACAAAGGCAAAGTAGCTTACCTGAAGGGCAGCCTCAAAAACCCGCCAAAACAGCCTCCAAGTAAGATTTAAGCACCCAAAACATCCAAGATTGGATTTTTATGAACCCCTTTCGCTCAAATGTACGGAAACATAGAATTCTCCGAAACAGTATTTTGGTGTCCAAGTGCCTAAATTCTTTTGGAAAAACCAAGAAGATAGAATTTTTAACACAAATTTCTGCGAGGGATCATAGAAAGAGGCCTGAAAGAAAAGGTAAGGACCACATTCGAAGAGACCAGATGAAAAGTCCACTTGATTTTGCTTACTATTCAAAGTCTTCTTGCACCTAAGCAAACTGAGAGCGGTTGGAGTAAATTTGAAGATTTAATGAGTGAACTAACTCAGGAAGAAGTAGGTTAAAAGATTAATGAGGGATTTATTTAGGCAGGTAATAATTAAGGTTGCCATAAAGAGTTAAATAAATTGTTTGGGTTTCTCAGAAAGGATAATTTCATATTTGTCATTTAAGTGTAGTTTAAAACAGTAACATGTATTCCCTTTGGTCATTTGTATATGTCCCTCTTTAAAATGACACATTTTTTTTCAAAAAAGGGAATGAGTGGTGGGAGTTGAATTTGGAGTATAAAAAGTAAAATGAGTGGATGAAAATAATCTAAGATTTGCCAAAAGAGAAAAAAAATCAAAATAAAAGGACCATACTAAAATAGAAAGTGAGTCATTATAAGAGGGCCGGAGGTAGTATTGTTTTTTCTTTGTTCAGGATGGTTATGAATCATGGACTAGAGTCAGGAAAGAGGTCTATAATAAGATATTGCATTTGTCCCCTTCTTAATCTAGTACTTCTTCAACTAGTAGAATCTAGGCCATGTTTCAAACGTTATTTTTTGGATCAGTAAGTATAGTTATTTATGAGTGATGATAAGGAGTGTGAAAATTTACTCTGAAACTCATAGTGAATGATGTAGATACTAGTAAAAGACTAAATCACAAATCACTTTTATTAAAATGTGCAACTAATTAGAGTTACATTTGTCTTTTCATTATTGTCACATTAGTCACTGTTTGATTTCACTATAAATTTCCACTCTTTTTTATCATTACTCTTATTTTATTAATGAGAAAATGACATTTTTTTTGTTCCATTTGGGCAAAAATACAAGTTTCGTTTCTCTTTTTGCAAATTGTTCATACAACATTCCCACATTATTGCGATGTGTTCTCAATTGATTCATACATATTATTAGCGAGTTTAAGTGAGTAAACATCATGTCAATCTTTCTAGTGGTGGTAGAGTCGCCATTGGGAAGTATAGAACATGGAAAACAAAAATGACATAAGAGATTGTGAGTATAGTTTGATTGGTGGTGCTCAAAACGTGGAGGACGAGGCAAAGGGAAAAAAACTAGAAGAAGAAAATTACTGAAACATTAATTTAATCTTTTTTTAAAAATTATAATTTTTAAAGTCTCGGTTACTGTTAACTACTTCGTTAACTTCATTACAACATGTTATGTCCAGTAAAAAAACTAATTGAAAACATTTCATAATAATCTAAAATATTTTCAGAACATAGTGCAAAAAGAAGAACGAAACATGTAGTTTCATCTGAAAGTTAATTTTTAAAATCTCGGCAATTGTTGACTGCCTCGTTAACTTCATTACAACATGTTATGTCCAGTAAAAAAACTAATTGAATTTTTTTCATAATAATCTAAAACGTTTTTAGAATATAGTGCAAAAAGAGAAACGAAACATGTAGTTTCATCTGAAAGTTGGCATCTAAATTAGAAAAAATAATATCTTTGAGTTAAATGCTTTACTAACCCTACCTTCATGATGAAAGTGCCAATATAACCTTATAAAACTAAAAAGTGTTAAACTAACCCTAACTTTATGATGAATTGTGCCGATATAACCTTCCAGCCACATCCTGATGTTGACTCATCTATTTGACCATTGATCAAACTAGAAAAGACAAATTTGCCCTAAAAAATTCAACTTCTATTGCCGCTACCACCAATTCCACCAAATCCATCGGCACCACTAGCCCCGCCATTAGCCACCGACCACCCTCTTACGCCACCACCACCACCTCCTCCACAAACAATCTCCTCCTCTTACCACCCATTTTCTTCTTCTTTTTCAAAACCCTCTTACCCTAGCCAAGCCACCACCACTTCCCCCCACCAAAGCCACCACCCATCGCCACTCCACACAGCCACACATCCCCATTGCCCCACCCTCATCCTCCTCCTCCTCCTCATTCTTCTTCTTCTTTAACCACACCTCTACTCCCACCCAGACCTAATTTCTGCTCCTAGGGGTCAAAAGACCCATAAGCTACCCCAATTGTAAACCCTACCCTTCATACCCCCGTGAACCCTAGCCGCCCTTTGACTCGCTTCACCATCTTGGGTTGTAAGACCCAGCTGTGCACTTTCCAGGACTCAGACCAAGATGCACAGTTGCCGGAACAAGATCAGGAAAACACTGCTAAAGAACCCAGAAATTCATTTCCAATTAAGCGGGATTGTGGCAGCGGCGACCTAGCTCTGTAGCGCTACCCACACAACCCTTCGTCGGCGATCTGTGGCAGCAGTGCCCCAACTTTCCATCTCTACTTTCGTATAATAAAATGAAGGAAAAAATTGGTAAGGGTGGCGAGAAAATTGGGAATAAGGGTGTCAACGGCAAAATTGGGAGAAAAGAAAATCGAGAAGAAAAGGGTGTCGACAGAAAAATCTAGAGAAAATCAGGAAGAAGAAGGGTGTCCGACCAGACAAGGAAGGGTGGAATGGAGCAGGGTCAATTCATTCATTTTCCTTTTTTAAGCAGGGGAAAACAATCATTTCATTAAATCCGACCAATACCGGCATTGACAATCGAAGTCAACGAATTCCAGGGTTATATTGGCACATACTTTATAAAGTTAGGGTTATTTTGTCACTTTCTAATTTTACAGAGTTATATTTGTACTTTCAATCTAAAATCAACGTTATTTTTACACTTTACTCCTTTTATATTTTATTAATGTGAACGATTTTTTATTATTACATTTTGGTCCAAATTATGGGCCAACTGAACACTTTTCGGCTGGTACTTTGATAACCAAAACTAGTTCCAAGGAAGTGATTAGTGATTTTGCTTCTTCCACTTCAATTCGGTGTTTTGGTATTTTGACATAGATTTGTTGTCAATATGTTATTAAAATCTTAACAAACTTAAAATCAAGTTATCTAAAAACAACATATTAATACTATTATATGGTACAAATTTTATTTCTTTGCTATATATAATCAATTATAACTTGATAATATATATATAACTAGGGGTGTTCAATTTCGCCGACTCGGCCTGGCTGAACTTTTTTTACCCGCCCCATTTGGGTTGGGTTGGTTTGGATCAATGTCCCGTTTGGATCAAGTGGGTTGGGTTAAATGGGTAGGGTAAAAAGGGCCGGGTCACGTTTTGACCCAAATCCACCAGTTTTGACCCATTTGCAATTTAATCATATTTTCTTGATAAAATAAATTATAAAAAATACTCCCTCCGTCCTAGAGAAAATGACACATTTATTTTTTCAAAGTTAAATTTTACAAACTTTTACCTTAATTAAACATTAGTATAATATAAAATAAAAATATCATGTGAGATATTGTTAGATTCGTCTTAACATCTATTTTGGAAATATCATTTTTTGTGCAAAATTGTTGTGTATAGCTAGAGATATTTTTGGTCAAACATGATCATTGAAAACCGTGAAAAAGTAAATATGTCATTTTCTTTAGGACGAAAGGAGTAATTAGTTTAACCAGTATATTCACCATTAATTTACTTCATAAACGAGTGTAACATTCTTAAAATATATATATTTTTAAAATAAAATAATTTTATAAAAATACTATTAATTATAAATAATATATGAAATAAAATATGAAATATATATTTATATTTATAATTATATATATATATATATTTGTAATATTATATCTTTAGTTTGGAATATTAACAGTATTATAGAATGAAAACAATTGTATTTTTATCAAGTGAATAATTTATAATTAAATAAATATAATATTCTTATTGTAAATTATAAGAAAATACATTATCATTTTATTTATTATTTAAATTTTAATATATTTAAATTTTAATACATTTTATTTAAAAAATATTTAAAAATCACTATAATTTGTGTCTATATCGATTTTGTGTCTCTGTTCGACCCGACCCAAACTATGGCAATTATGAAGCGACCCGATTCGATCCGTTTTACCCTAAAATTTGGGTCAATTTTGGACCGAGATATCTGACCCGCCCCGACCCGCAGGTCAGTATGACCAGCCCTATTATATAACTTTTAAAAATATATCTAAAACCATTAATATTCCATTTTACTACGGAGTATATCTCTATTTATCACCGAAGAAGCAACAAGAATCACATGATCAGAAATAACAAAAGGTTTGAATATTTTAATACAATAATTTAGCACTTTTGATAAAAACATGAGTATGTTTATTTATTTATTTATATCTCAAAGTATTTTTTAGACGATTAATTGAGGAAATTTTATAAACTTAAAATTTTAAAATAAAATTAGAGTTCATCTTTTGAAAAATGGTCTTTCCATAAGTTATGAAAAGACCATGGTTTAATTGGCTCATAAACTTTGGGTTGCATTAATCGGCTCCTAAACTTATAATTACTTCACGCTTCTTAATAACATTTTCATATTTCAAATAAAATCTTTTACCTTTCTATAAGTCTAATCCAACCTTGTCTTTTCATGTGTCTATGGAAAGACAGTCTTTCCCAAGATTTTACCATAAAATTATTTGTATCTAATCTAAATGTAAGACAGAAAAAGTAAAGGCAAAATTTTCGGAAAGAAGGGGTAGAATTATAATTACTGAAAGGCAAAAAATTTAGTGGTAATATTAAAAAATTATTATGCAGCGTATAATAGTTATACGTTTATTACCTTATTAATGCAATACGAAAATTTTATCTTGATCTAATTTGCAGTTTAAATCTTGATATTTCCATAATTTATAGAAATATCATCTTTCAAGAGACATGCTCAAAAGTAAATAATGCTAAACATAATTTTTTTTATTAATAATATCACACAACTTACAGTAGAACTCCACCAAATTTCTTTAAATTGTAAATAGTTAATCACGACAAACTTTCTCCAAAATTGCAATTAGCAGGTCGGGCCGAGATCATAATAGCGATGCGTTCGAATTGGGCCAAAACAATTTGTTAAGTGCTTTACACGTTGTAATTTGGTTTTTAAAAATGTAATTATCTGCACTAGCCCAATCAGAATGCCTATTAAATAATTAATTAACTATATTTTATTTTAATAATTTGGACCAGCCCAATAAAAAATGCAATAATTCTTTTTTGCTTCTTCTTTTTATTTAATTCTGTGGTTCCAACTAGAATTTGTATATTTTTCTTTCTTCATTTTGATCTAATTATATTGGCCAATCCTTTTCAACAAGAGTGTGTTTTTGGGCTATTTTTACTTTTACTTTTGATCTTGATCAAATCAAAACGTGTTGATTTTTTATTGATTAAAATGCTTAGATGATGCAGTGCAAATATAACCCTTAATTTTTTTAAAAGTGCTTATATACCCATGATCAATTTTCAAAAGTGCATATATACTCATAGCCGGCTGCCAAAATATGTAAACTTATACCAAGTACCCATTTTCCCTCCTAATTTATTTGGGTACAACTCATCACTTCGATAACTTTGGCTACAACTATACTTTCAAAAAATTCGGGGTTATATTTACACATAACAAATAATTGAGAGTTATATAAGCACTTCGTTTTTAAAGAGGTGTAGGGTTGCCTTAAAAAGAAGAAGAGATTAGTGAAAACGATGATGAGATTGGTGATGGAATGAATTGTTTAAATATGTTATCAACTTTGAGATTTTATATATTATAGAGTGTGGGATGATTTAAATTAAAAAGCAAGAGAGATTTGCTCTTTGAAAATGGTCCTATTATTTTTATTTTTAAATAATAAAAAAATTCCATGGAAGATAACAATAGAGGGTTTATCATAATTTTTTAAAATCAAAAGTGAATTAATAGACAGTCAATTAATTGAAACTCTTCCAATCCCCAATAAATATAACTGCGTCATAATTTTTTCCTTTAATAAATAAATTTACATATAGGGACCCCGCCTCAAAATACATTGAACTGCCATAGCATCTATTTAAAATTTAACAAAGTTTTGTGTGAGACTGGATCACAGTGAGACCAAAGATTATTGTGCAATATTATGAATTTTAATTAGAGATAGGGTTAAAAATATACTTTAAGAAAGTTTGGGAGAGGGAGGCTGGTGGTGGTTTGGGGGTGCAAATATTACTTTTTGGGGGTGTTAGGCATAAATAATTGCGGAATTAATGATTCCAGATCATAAGAATTTTGTAGGTCAAGAATCAGGGTTGGAAAAATATGCGGATCAATTTTTTTTCTCATTTCCATGCTGTGCACGGATTTTTACTACCAAACTTGATGTTTCATTTTCAGTACTTGATATTTCAACAAAACCTTATGATATTTTTTTATAAGCCGTTTCCACTAAAATCACGTGCTTTACAAGGAGTATTGTAAATCTTTTTTTTGCATGTTAATTTTTTAACACATGACACTAGTTAGTGATATTTTATTAGATTAAATTTTAATTTATTAATTTGTACTTTCATTTTGATTCTTGTGTTGGTTTTTCAGGTTGTCCTTTTAAAAATTGATATTGATGTTTTTTCCTGAATATTATATAAATTTTATTTTGTATATCCTTTTATGCTTAAAGGGTGCCGATTAGTTTTTAAAATTTTAATGATATTTTAAAATATTTTTTTTGATATCGATGTCACATTTTGACGTGACACTTGATGTTTTAAACTTTATGTGTGTTTTTATTTGATGTTTATCTATTTTAATTATATTTTTAAAAATTTTATTTGATGTTTAACTATTCTATTTTGATGCGTATTTTAAAATTTTATTTGATGTTTTAACTATTCTAAATTGATGTGACTTTTGTGTATTTATTTAATTTTTCAATTATTTGATGTTGATGTTTGTTAGTTATAAACATTATATTTTTATTTAATGTATGACTTGATGTTTCAATAATGCGAATTGATTTTAAATGTTTAATACTGATAGTTTAGTTTTTCGTATATTAATATTACATTTTGATGTTTATTTATTTAATCTGATGTACATTTTAGCCTTTTATTTCATATTATATTTAACTATTTTTATTTGGCTTGCATTTAAATATTTTTATATGATGTTTAGTAACTTTTATTTGATGTTTATCTTAAATATTTTTAATTGACATTTAATTATTTAAAATTTTTATTTGATGTTCAACAATTTATTTTGATGTTTTATTATTTTGATTTGAACATTTAGGCCATGTATAAAGGAAGAAATCACTCTTGTGAATTCCTTCAATTATAAACAACCACAAAGAAACTACTCCATTTTTAATTCCACATTGGTAGAAACCACTAAGAAATCACTTCACAGATCCCATTAGATTTTCTCCATCATACTCATTAATTTTACCTTCAATATTTAATTTAAATAAATTTTCCAACCCAAAATAAATTGAAATTTAATAAAAAATTAATTTTAAAATTGAATTTGAAATTTTCAAATTTAAATTTTACATTTGTTATTTTTAAAGGCTAAGTCTTGGGAAATACCGTCTTTCCATAGACTTATAGAAAGACGGAGTTTAATAAAAATAATAAAAGGTTAAAGGTCTTAGTTGCAATATTAAAATTTTATTATGCAACGTGTAGTAGTTATAAAATTTCTAACCCGATTCATACAACCCAAAAAATTTATCTTCATTTTTTTTTGTAATTTACACTCAAAACCTTAGTCTTTCCATGACTTACGAAAAGACCGTCTTTCAAGAGACAGACTCTTTTTTAAATTTTATGATGAATGAAATGCATTTTAATTTTTTTAAATGAAAAGCAGAAATTTTAAAAAAATTACATTCATACACGTGACCCAATCAAATGGCGCAATGTGTCTAAGTGAAAATTAAAAAAATAAGCTGGTCAAGTTCGGGATACACGGCTCAGTAATAAGCTACCACATGTCCATTGAGGGGACAAAAAATGGCCCACGTTTCAGCGTGGGCCCCAAGCACGTGGGAGGAAAAGCTTATGAGGGATTGCTTCAGGTAGAGCCCAACGAGTGGTTTCTTTCATTAGAAATCATAAAGAGACCCCATTGTTGGGTTTTGTGATTTTTTTGTGATTTCTTTTTAGAAAGTAACGACAAATAAAGGAATAAATCCAAATACATGTGCATGCCTAAATTGTCAGGATGTGGACTCTTAAAATTTATAGTTTTCTTATCTTTATTTTAACCCTGATCTTACCACGAAAGTATCGCAGGAGACAAATTCTTAAAATGTTAGAAACAAGGGAGTATGAGGTTTAAAAGGCAAATGGCCAACACTATAACATCGATTTTAATGTATGTGAAAAATGATCGCAATAAAATATTTAAGGCAACAATCAATTGTGACTGATAGTACCATTCCATTGGAGCAAAAAGGCGACGACGCTCGCCCGCTAAACCATTCCAGAACCTAAACTAAATTACTTTTCCATTTTTTTGAATAACAAAGATCATTTCTATTAAATATTAGAGATTCAATAAAATTGTAATATCACCATTATAATATTAACTCGTTTCCCACAAAAATTATGAGCATTTGATAGATAGAAACATATCACACATCAATCACTTCGTCAAACTGTGATTTCAAGAAATGCAACGCCATCTGATCCAAAGCACAATATCTATGTTGTGCAACTTGTAAACACTTTGAAAAACAAAGATCTTACACATCCAAATTAATTTAAATCCTAATGCAAAACACAAACAAAATTCGGACATGTACAACGAAATCAAGAAAAAGCATCGACGCGAACAACGAAATCGAGTGATCATCATGGACAAGACAATCTAATCTATTAATTCGAAGAACAAAACTAATGTATAGGGACAACTTTACACTTATTCAATGACATTTTTTAAAAAAATTGAACCGTCATAGACGGGGTTTGGAGAGTGTCCTTCCCTTTTCATTAAGTTCATATGTTGCCAAAAATTGGCTTACATTGCCTGAAGGTTTACATTGAGTTGCCCTTAGGCTTACATTTGTTGCCCGAAGGCTTACAATATATGTTGTTTTATAGCAATTTAGAGGAAGCGAATATGTGCGTGGCTGATATATGTGGCTCGTTACACAAACCATTGGTTCAAAGCTTAGCCTACCAAGTGGCTCAATTTGTTATAGAAACTTTCACTGAGGTAATGGTTCAATCGAAAGACACCATTGCTAATGCACATGTTGTCAGAGTGGGTTCATAGACCTAGAAGATATTTTTCAATAATCTAAAATTGCGGGGGATTGTTGATATTTTCTTATATATTGAAAAGATACAAGTCACCATTCAGCAAAGGATGTGATCAATCATTCAAGCAATCTAAAAGGGTGCAACTCCAAGATACATGGCTCTTCATCGTCAATCATTATGTCTATTGGGAAGACCATTTAGCTCTATAATTAGAGGTCAGAAGGGTGGAGTTTCGCTGTACAAAAAAACCCATCCATTCACAAGAAACCATTATACTCTTCTTCCTTTTGTTTTCGGTATTGAAGTAGTTAGTGAAAACAATTATCAACAAAGACTTATTTTATCCTAGAGGATATTTGTTCTGTATCATATGCACACAAAAGGGAACAAATAAAGTGAAATACTAAATGTTTGGATACTTTATTATGATGATCAGTGCACTTTATATAGGTTACAAGAATGAGTTTGAAAGGAAAGGAAATATATATCATATCTAATCAAATCTTAATCACCGATCTTGTCTATCCTAACACCCCTTCTCAAGCAAAGCGTCTGATGCTCAGAGACGCAAAGCTTGGACCTAAAAAACTCAAAAATAGGACGAGATAATCCTTTTGTGATGATGTATGCAAGCTGAAAGAAAGTAGGAACATGGTGAAGATGAAGCTTTCCCGAAGAAACCAAGTCACGAATAAAGTGATAATCAACGTCAATGTGCTTTGCCCGCTTGTGCGCAACAGGGTTTTGAGCCAGAAAGATGGCACTGTTGTTATCACAAAGTAGAAGTGGATGACCGGAGAGAGAATAAAAGATCACGCAGTAGGTGAGATAACCTTACAACTTTTGCCACAGTATGTGCCAAGGCACGATACTCAGACTCAGAACCGGAAGGAGAAACCGTGGGTTGCTTCTTAGCACTCCAAGAAACTAGGTTGCCACCCAAAAAGATGACATACCCACTTGTGGAACTACGGGTCTCGAGACAACACGTCCAATCTGCATCTGAATAGCCCAACACCTCGGAAGAGCGAGCTGAGTGAAATGACAAACCAAAGTGCATAGTTCCACGAACATAGCGGAGAATATGAGTAACTGCAACAAAGTGATCATCCCTAGGATCATGAAGATACTGACTAACGGAATTCACCACAAAAGCAAGATCCGAACGAGTGATGGTGAGATACTGCAGAGCACCAACCAATAACCGATAAAGAGTAGAATTTGTAAACTTCCCACTGGTACTTCTGTGAAGCTGAGACTGCCGAAGAAATGACGTAGATACGACAGTAGCATCAGTCATCCCAGCTCTACGAAGAATATCACGAGCATACTTGGTCTGACCCAAGAAAATAGTGTAAAGAGCCCAAGTCCTTAATGGAAAAATATTTATCAGTTCAAGCAATGAACTGACGAATAGTCAAAGAGTCATTTCCTGTAAGGTTAATATAATCCACATAGACCAAGAGATAAAGTAGAGTAGTTCCGCGAGAAAAAACAAACAACAATGTATCTGCCGAGCTGCAAAGAAAACCAAGCTGGCGTAGGTAAGTGCTGAACAGGTGAAACCAAGCTCGAGGAGCATATTTTAAGCCATAAATGGCTATCCACATGCAACAGACGTAATCAGGATGAGCATCATCCTTATAGCCAATAGGTTGGGCCATGTAGACATGAGAATCAGGAATACCATTTAGGAAAGTGTTCTTGACATCTAGTTGATGCAATGGCCAAAGATGCATGGTAGCAATGGCAAGAACAGTACAAACAGTGGACGCCTTCACAACAAGACTAAAGGTATGATCAAAATCAAACCTTGGAATATGAGAGAAACCGTGAGCAACTAGTCGAGCCTTGTATCGAACAATAGTACCATCAGGACGGCACTTGAGATGAAAACCCACTTGGAGCCGATAACATTCACATCTGGCGGACGAGGCACCAAATCCCAAGTATGCTGGTGGCGAAGTGCATTCATTTCCTCATCCATTGCTGAAATCCAGTGAGGATCACGAAGAGCCACATGATAATCTCGGGGGTCGTTCTGAGCAACTAATGCAACAAGAAAACCAGATACCTTATAATCAGGGAAGGATCGAGGGCATCGAGAATCATCCATCGTTATAGTGGTCTTCTGATGCAAGCGAACAGTTGCGGACTCAAAAGAGGTATTAGTGACAGGGACGGGAGAATCTGGAGCAGAAATGTTGCGAGTCTGGGGCAAAGGTGTAATGGTCGGACTCATGGGTCTCAGGGCCGGAGAAGTAGGCATCAGGTTCAGAGCAACTGAAGGTGATGCCGGAGTGTCATGATCATAACAAACCACACAAGGTAACCGAGTAGAGGGTGATGCATGACAAGAGCTAGGTGGAAATGACCATGCAACAGAGGGACTTGTAAATGAAGATAGCTCCAAATGAGAGGTAGAGCGGACATCCCGTGGAGAGGAGGTATACGGAAATAAGGTCTCATCAAACTAGTCATGACATGAGACATAAATACACCCAGTAGCCGTATCGAGACACCTGAACCCTTTGTGGCGAGAACAGTAGCCAATAAAAACACATGGAATGGAGCGAGGTGTGGGAGGCCGTCATTGTGCCTCTCAAAGATAGTATTTATATGCCCTAATTGTGGCTAACTACAAGAAAGTAGATAGTAGAAAGTCGGGGTCGTCCATGTGGAAAAGAGGGTTTTATCGAGTGTTAAACGTAGTTAAAAAGAACACGAAGAAGTCACTCCAAGTGTGTGGTAACAAACTTGGGGGGTTTTGATTTTAGAAAACACTACGACTACTTCAAATAACTAAATTAACCAAAAAATAGAGAAAACAATATAACTACGAACACACTAACACGAAAAATGTAATTAAGATGATAACGAGTCTTGGGCGCAGTTGGCTTACATTTCTAGTTATCCTTTGATCATTGACTAATCATCCTATTTTTATGCATTAATCACATATTGTGGAAAACTTATCAACACCTTTCGGGTGAAGATATTTCTCGCCTCTC
>JAULKK010297928.1:0-12794 GCA_032355705.1 Rubia peregrina
TATCTTTATCTAGGCTTATATCCACCCTTATATGCATGAACCCTTAAGAAAATTCCTCTTCTTTGTGGACGACTCCGACTTGCCACTATCTACTTAATTGTATTTAGTAAGCATTTAGGGCTTATAAATTGTATCTTTGAGAGGTAGGGCGACGACTTCTCAGCCTCTGTCATTTGGAAAATTGTGATGATAGACTACGTATCTTCTCCTCTTTCCTTGTAAAAATCACTCCCAATGCTAATGTGCCTTCACTTAATGGAACAATGTCTTGCGTATGTAGCAACCATCAGATTCAGGTGTAAGGAAAATACATCTTGGGCACTCCATTATGGAGACCGATCCCTAGGCCCAAATAGGAAAAAGAATCGGCATCTAGTAATGACTATAGGTTTGAAGCGACTGTGGTCGCTACATGGCAACCCTAGTTGCTACAAACTATCCTGATCATTCTATTGGGGTACACCGAGGGTTGGCACCCCTATTAGGGCGTCTATTATCCATAACATGAATTATTATTACACGATGATCCAATCAATTTAGGCTCTAAAAATAAGAACGGTACTCTCAATCATACACGAACTTACAATAGGCCTAACCCAACAGTCCCAAGGCAACAAACAAGCCTAGCACGATGGCATGTTATACATGAAGCTACGGTGAATCATAGTATATACATTGCATGCATATTTTTAGAATATAAAGCATAAATCAAACACGAATGTTCATAGAACATAAAAATAGGAGGATCTAAGAATCTCACAAAATCATCATCTAGTAATAAACACAAATAAGTCCCCAAGTAATAAAGTGCACTTAGCACATTTAACCCGATAAAATTATTGGATTCAATGCCTTAGGCATAAACTATAAATAATAGATGAGAAGAGAAGAGAAAAGTAAGCCCATTTCTCTCTCTCCCTACTCTTACATCTAACAATTGCAAATACAATAATGAAGGCAGTTCTAAACCCTAGTAGACTAGAGAAAATTTATATAGTAGGTGAAAATGAGCCTCAGAAAAGCCCAAAACAAATGGAAACCCTAACCGGCACATCGGTAAGGGTCGTGCAATAGCACACGGCCTGCAACACACGACCTAAGTAAAAGTACACAGCCAACAGACTGGAGGTATTCCTCAAACAAACAGAGTGCGCGGCCCGTGCAAAGGTCTATGGGCCTCTGATTGGAGAGTACATCTGACGGTCTGATGGGCGCGACCCGTGTGAAAGCACGCGTGTCACTGTTTGGAGTCAACATCCATGGCTTCTGAGTGTGTATATGCACAATAGGTATTTCATCAATGACATCATAGACAAAGAACAAATATATTTGATAACACCACAAGTATTCTACCAAATACTTTGCCAATTATTCAAACAAAACATTCATTAGGTTTAAGCTAAAAAGGTCAACATTCCCGATTATACCTTTTAGAGCTACCTTAGGATAAACATGACAACAGACCATATAATCATATTCATCTAGAAATATTAATATCATCTACCCTACAAGAATTTCCAATTCCATGTTCTTAAATTTCATGCCATAGAGATGAGAAATTGTGCACATCTGTAACCTCCAAACATGAATTGATATAAACATTTCTTATTCTCAAAGAATCATATAAAAATTTCATATTCTCAAACAATCCATCACATAAATTCAGTAATCTATACATTTATTTCACAATAAATGAAAAATAATCAAGATTCATAAATGAGTTAAGCAGTTCTCACCACATGGTCTTGGAAACTTTATTCAATTGTTCCCGAGAAGAAAAATAGCCTAGATCAAAACATAGAACAAAAAATATACAAACAAACAACAAGAAATTGAAAGAGAAGTGGAAAATTAGGGGTTTGGGGCCTCAAAGTTTGGCCAAGAGTGCTAAGGAATGAGTGGATGTAGTGCTATTTATAGTCTAAGAAAAGGGGGAGTAAAAAGAAAGTTTCAGGGTGATTTTTTGCAACCCACATGAATTTCCTCGCGACTCGCGATGGTACAGTAGAAAAATAACCAACCTCCTGTAAATTTTCTATCGCAAGTCGTGATAGAGTGCAGTTCAGCAGCTCCTTTTGTTTTACTCCTTTGGGTGAACCGTTGATCCATTTCGGGAGTTATTGTAGTCTTTTTTTATAGTAATCACAAAGAAGAATCCAATGAAACTATCCATGGATACCAATTCTTCTCGGACCATTCTCCAAACTCATATTCAAAACTGGGATTATTCTCCACCCTCTACTTTGCTTTCTTTCATCACTTTATCTTCTACCACTTTGTAAGTAGCCTTTCTTCTTCTATAATTTTTGTGAATGGCCTTTTTCAATATTCTACCATACTTGCAAATGGCCTTCTTCATGATGGTCTCCAAATAAGCTACCTAAACATATATGAATCGACCAAAACATAAAGGTAGAACAGGTTAGACATCACAAGCTTAGAAACTAGGGAAATAAGGGCAAATAACTACACAAGGAGATTCTAATTCCCTATTTTATAAAACAACTAATAATATAACTAACCACCAATAAGCATGCTAAAATGGTGCTAATTGTAGTAAGAAAACATTAGAATCACGTCTCATCAACTCCCCAATACTTAGACCCTTACTCGTTCTCTGGTAAGAACAAGCAAAGTTCTAAGGTGATTTATAATATCCGTTTCCCAAGAACACAAACAACACATTATTCCTAGATCTACCCTAACCCAAAACACAAGGGCTTGCTAACCCTCACATCCCGGCCTAAGGAGTTCTAAACCACCATAACAACAAAATCATGCCATAATAAGAATGCGGTATAAACATCCAAAGAAAGTCAAGAAGATAGCTTCCTCTACCCAGAATTCCCAAAAATATGTAAACACAAGAGAAGAGTTCACATATTTTTATTTCTCTCATTCCTCTCATTTTTACTTGGAGCCCTCTCGGGTTTTTACCCTAACCTCTCTTTACTTTCAAAGCTCACACCACACATTTTCCCACACCATAAGTCCTCTCATTTTTGCGTAGGCTTCCCTTTCGAGGTTTGGACCTATCCGGGGCCCCCAATTTTACCTAAATTATCCTCCCGGATTTCCAAGTAAGCGGGATTTTTTTTCCAAACAAACAAATCAGAGTAGGGCATATGCACACTACACTACAATACAATGAGATATATTTATCTTCTCCCGCACTTCAAAACAAACATTTTACTCAATGTAATTTAAAGGAAGAAACAAAAAATACTCATAAGTAGGTATATGAAGGTCTTTCCCGGTGATGGAAATGCTCACTTCTCAATGAATGTTCTCTCCTCCATGTTCTCAAACTCTGCCCAATATGCAACTCTGATCCATACACTACAAATCCACAACTATACAAATCCTGATCAACAATAAAAAAAAAGGCAACAACTTGAAGTACTCCTAGATAGTGGTTTTGGTGGTGATTTTAGGTGGTGAATTGTAGTGATGTTTTTGGGGCAAGTGTGTGAGGACATGGGTGAGGAATTTTTTCAATTTTGATTTTTGAAATAAAAATCTACTGAAACAATTTAAAATTTGGGTTACCTCAAAAGAAGCTCCGTATATTTAAGGTTGTCGACATGATCCTAATGTTATCCATATGGTGAACGTTTGAACCACTTCACCGTGAGTATCCAAAAGTAGAGAGGTAGGGTAGAAATATTCCAAGAGGAAGATTTTGTTGAGGTGGAATTGGTCTTAGAGGAGATAGGGGGTTTGGAAGTTTGGCATAATCATTTGGCTCCCCTATGGTCTCCTTCGAGAATTAAGAAAATGGTGGAGTTGGTTCATTTGGTGTAGGTAGGGGGTGATGATGGAAATAATAATGAATCTAGCACAATCACCTCTTTCTCAACTTCTTTGTCTTCTACAACCAACTCCTCATTCCCTTAGTACTCAAATTAATTTCTGAAGGTGACCTCACTCACCCTATCTTCAAGTTGAATTTGGAATGGTGTATCTTCGGAATATCTTGCTTCCATTCTGATCACTGATTCCATCATATCGCTCATATGTCCCTCCAAAGCCTTGAGTTTTGAGGAGATTCAATTTTTTGTTTCCTCGTTATTCTTGGCCAAGTTGGTCAGGTTTACTATTGCATCCATGATCTCTGCATGTTTCAAACTTAAAACTTCTGCTTGAACTTGGTGTTAAGGCATGGTATAAGGTGGTGAAAGGAAATCTTATTTCTCGTATTGGTTTTCGGTGTATTCTCATACCACAAATCCAGATTACCACTTTACTCCAGATTATAAGTATCGTAGTACGGATACCATTTTTGAGTTTCTTCATCTTGAAAACCAACAACTCCAACTTCTTGATAGCACTCTTCATAATACTCTTGGGTTTGGAAGCCAGTGGTTCTTTCCTCCTCGTAGTGCTCCCCTCTCAACCAATAGCAAGACTCAATAGGATGATCGGAAGGATAAATCCTACCAAACCGTGCTTGTTGATCCTCTCTTTTCCTCATGAGTTCCCTCGAGATGATATCTTCCATTTTTTTTTCTTATTTTTAATCCCCCAAAAATTTGGAATCATAGTGCAAGGATTCTCGGTAAAAATTTGCCAAGAACTCAAGAATTACCTAATGCGAAAAAAGGCCAATAAAAAAATAATTTGGATCGTAGTGCAAATGTTCTCAGTTCTTGGAATGAGTATGTACCATAAAATAAAAACAAAGGCAATATGCCTCCAAACACAAAATAAATTCAACTAAAAACAACTAGCAAATATTTACACAAATATGCCCAACCCCTTAAAAATACAAGCATTTTTCCCGGTAGTAGCGCCAATAATTGGGAGGTTATCCTTGTACCTCTTAAATATTCAATTTACAGCCCTTAAAGGCTTCCTAAATACAACTAAGTAGATAGTCACAAATCAGGGTCGTCAACGAAGAATATGGATTTTCCTAAGGATTCATGCATATAAGGATGGATAATAGCTCGCACGCGCACACACACACACACATATAATAAATTAAAGAGGGGGTTTTGGTTTGATTTTTCTATGTTATGAAACGAAAAACAAGTCAACTAGCATATGAAGATAATTATACTAATTATGCAACAAACTAATAAAAGATGATAAAATCACAATTGGTAAAGTCTAGGGCGCAATTGATTCCCACCTCCAAGCCTCTTATAGATCCTAGAAATAACCAATCATTCAATCACCTTGATTCCCTATTGTCAATGCTACAACTTCCATTTTAAAGATAAACATTCCGTTCTTCTTAAGAGTAATTTACAAAAATAATCAACGACTATTTGTAAACCTCACCAACAATCAATTTAGAAAAACAATTCCAAAAGGTATTTCATCATTGACATCATACAAAAAGAACCAATAGATTTTATAACAACTTCAAGTATTCTACCAAATACTTAGCCATTTAACCAAACAAAGCATTCATTATGTTTAACCGGAAAGATCACATTCAGGATTGTACATTTTAGTGCTACCTTAGGATAAACATGACAACAAACCAAATTATCATATTTATATAGCAATATTAACATCATCTACCAAATAAGAAGTTCGAATCCCATAATCTTGGATTTCATGCCAAAGAGATTAAAATTTGTACAAATCTGTAACCTCCTAACATGTAATCATATAAATATTTCATATTCTCAAACAACCAATCACATAAATGAAGTAATCTACCACATTTATATCACAATAAATGCAAAATAATTAAGATTCATAAATGAGTTTAACGGTTTCTTACCACATGGGATTGAAAGGTTTAATAAATTGCTACCAAGAAGTAAACTACCCTAGATAATAAAAACTCATAACACAAAACAAAAGGTCTACAAAGAAACAAGAAGAAATTGAAAGAGAAGTGGAAAATTAAGGTTTTGGAGCTCCCCAAGTCGGGCCAACAGAGCTAAGGAATGAGTGGATGAAGTGTTATTTATAGTATAGGAAATGGGGGAATAAAAAGCAAGTTGCAGGATGATTTTCGCGATCATTGCAAATTTCCTTCTGGCTCACAGCAGTGTTGTAGCAAAAAACCAACTTCCAGTAAATCTTTTGTCGTGGGTCTCGAGATTTTTCTCGCGGGTCGCGACAGAGTGCAGTCCAGCAGCTTTTTTTATTTTGCTTCCTTCGAGTTAACGGTTGATTTTTTCGAGAGTGATTGTAGTCATTTTTATAGTAATTGTGAAGACGAAACCAATGATACTATCCATGGATACCAATTCTTCTCGGATCATCCTCAGAACTTGGCTTCTAAGTTTAGATCATTCTTCACCCTCTACATTACTTTCCTTTTTCATTTTGTCTTCTACCATTTTGTAAGTTGCCTTCTTTCTTCTAGTATTCTTGAAAATGGCCTTCTTCAATCTTCTACCATCCTTGTGAATGACATTTTTCATGATGGTCTCCAAATAAGCTCACAATACATATATGAATCGACCAAATCATAAAGGTAGATCACGTTAGACACAACATGCTTACACACTAGGGAAATGAGGGTAAATAACCACATAGGTGATTCTAAACCCATATTTTGTAAAACACCTAATAATCTAACTAACCACAAACAAAACACACTAAAAAGGATGTTAATTGTAATAATTAAACATCAAAATCATGTGTCATGAACGGGCCAGGCAAAAGTACAAGGATCGTGTCAGGATTTAGTTGCAATAGCCATTGGTTCGGCACGAGCCGTGTAAATGTATACGGGTTGTGCCGTGCCGGTCTTCACTACTTTCCAGACGTTGACTCCTTTTCTTCGGGACATCTATATACTACCACGTTTAAACTCGTGTCTTCGGCCTATTACCATCCTTGTGAATAGCCTTCTACTATCTACTACCATTCTTGTGAATGGTCTTCCACACGGTCTGAAGTGCTTATGACCAATCTACAAATAAAAGTTCACAAAGATGGACCTAGATGCTCGTAGGAACATAGAATCCATTAGATCTAAAGTAAACTACAAATGAGGGATTTAGATATGAAAATCACAAACGGTCATCTAAACCCTTCATAATGAAACTCACCTAAATATAGCAATCTTCCATACCAAAGGATACGTTAAATTCCTTAAGAAACACATGCATTTTACGTCTCACTACATATTAAATGAAAATGGTTAAATATCGAATAAAAATTTACTCCCTCCATCCCACTCTAAATGGTTCAATTTCTTTTTGGGTATGAATATTTGTAATGTTTGACCATAAACATAAATTAATCTATATATAATAAAATTATAATGTTAGATATTGTTAGATTCATCTTAACATCTATTTTTCAAATATCATTTTTTCATGCGACATTATTGTAGGTAACTAGAGATATTTACGGTCAAACTTGCTGACTGAAAATCGTGAAAAAATAATTAAGCAATTTATTGTGTGGCGGAGGGAGTATATCAAATTTAAAAAGCATAATAACATTATAAAATATGAGAGAAAACAATTGAACTGTCATCATAGACCCAAATACACATTAGGCCCAAAAACTAACAAGACCCTAACCGTACTCGATTGACACGCAACCCAACCCCACCCGATTGAACCGCAACCCAACCATATCCGCCTCACCCCGATCCGTCGCCCCATCCCTAAACCATATGTTGTCGTCATGTTTGCTGCTGATAACCGTGACAGAGTACAATTCGCAACTCGTTGTCAATTCTTAGTTCGTTTTCGACGCCCTCAATCCCTAACCAACTTATCACTGTTGAAAAACTCGTTAGACTTGATCGTCTCCATCTCTACGCAACCTAGTGTCCTAACCAACACCAAGATTAGGTGCAATACTTCTATTTGAACCAGTAAAACTAATTGCGGAAGGATGTGGATATTAGTGGTGAAGAAAAGAGGTTGAAAAAGGCAATGATTGAAGAGAAATGAAGTTTGAACATTGCCAGAGATTAGGCCGAAAATTCACGAATATGATCGCTTCCATTAATTTTTTGTAACGAAAAAGAATTAATATCAATTTGATCCTAACTCCAACAAAAATTCTTATAAATCGCAATTTAAATCTCGGTCTCGCTATAAAACGCAGTCTTATACAAAACTTTGTCTTACATAAATACAATGTTTAGACGTATTGTTTTGTGGTTTGTTTTTTCATATAAACATACAACTTCATATTAATCCAAATTCATTCCCATTTGCATGAATCAAACACTTATATATATATATGTACTATATCATATTTTTACCGCATTTCCCGTTATTTAAGTTCAGGATAATAATTAATTAATCGTATCATTCAAAAATAAATTAAAAATGTATGAGTTCGAACGTGCGGTATGAATCTAACTAATTCTATTTTGATTTTTTTTAAAACAATTCTATTTTGATGTAATATAAATCAGATTTGAAAAATCTCTTATCGCGCGGTATGAACTCTATGTAGGATTATTTTAATGGTAGACAAGTCAAATTTGAAATAGTCTCTCTTTCTTTCAAGTTAGACGAAAAAAGGAATATCAAATGTAGCTACTCCAAATATCCTTTTCACCAATGACGTTAGAAGTTTGTGGGAACGTTTTAAATACTCCCTCCTCCGTCACAGGTCAAATTGCACAACAATCATTATTACACTGTTCGAGAAACATGTTTAACCGTTAATATCTTTATCTACATATAATAACGACAAATAAAAAGTTGATATTTGGAAACTACTTGTTACGACGAATTGAACAATATCATATGTGATAATATTATTATTTATGAATCTATTCAAATATGTGGTCAAAGCTAGACACTAAATAGTGACATAAAGTGAAGTGTGCAATTTAAGTTGGGACGAGGTGTATCCTTTTCACTAATATCTCAAGTTTTGTAGGTCAAGAAATATATGTGAATCCATGTCTGCCCTTTTTGCATTAACCAATAGACAAACATTAAAGTGACCACTTGTTTGTGTTTCTTCTAAGTTACTCTTTTCCGAATGTGCTTGTTGTAAGTCATAATAGTGGACCAATGCATGTCAAGTTAAAAGGGAAAAAGGAGAGATAAAATTGAAATGAAAAGATTGAATTGTCATGCGTATATTGGAGATGGGTAAAGAAAGAATCCAAAACCAAGAAACAAATTAACAGCAGATCCCAGAACCATATTTAAAAGCTACCTGGAGATTGCTTGGTATGAAATCCAAAAAAAGTATGGACACAATTATGAGGGTGTTTTGCATGCGCCTTGGTACATAGTACTACTCCTTCCGTCCTAGTTATTTTTGCAGAGAGAGAAATATCACGTTCTTCAAAAAATATGTTTTATTATGAATATCTTAATCTACGTATAATAATGGTAAATAAAAAAGTAATATATATATATAAACTACTTGTTACGATGAATTGAACAATATCATATACGATGATATTTTTGTTCATATATATATATATATTTAAATATGCAATCAAACTTTGATAGAAAATAGTGTTAAAAAAAAGAGTAGAAGTGCAAAAATATGTGAGACATAGCAGTATACTAGCAATACGTTTTTATATGATATTTTATACTGGCTCTAAATCCGAAGGTACACAGTCACACACAAACTGTTCATTTCCTCTTGGGGTTTAAACTTGAATCCATCATGCCATTTATTCGGACCACTAGCCTCATGTACACGGGTTCTGCTAAAGCTGCAACAGCATCTCAATTTTGTATGCTGCGATTTCCTGCACAGACAAACTGAACAATAACTAGGTGATGGCTGCAGAAAGGACTTCTCAGGAGAATGGGAATGGGAGCAGACCCATAATAATGGGTCAAAAACAACAGGGAGGAAACTATATGCCACACAACATAAGGATGTAATGTTGTGATTGTATTCCTGATTTGAGTTACAATTAGGGGCGGAGCTACGTCTGGACAAGGTGGGACAATTGCCCCACTTTTTTTTAAATATTATTTTTTAAAAATTATTTATTAATTAATATATGATTGCTCCACCTTTTTAAAAATATATATATTATTTTAAAATATTATTTATTAATTAATGTATGATTTTTTATGAGTGTCTTAGTTTATTTTTAATTTTAGATCATTTATTCTTCTAAATTTAGAATTTTCTCAAAATTTCAACATTATTTTCATATATAGAGTAATCAAATAAAATTGTGACCCGCCAATTTCTTTTTCTAGATCCACCCCTGATTACAAAATATACAAATACAAGATATTTATACAGAAAAGGAAATAGTTTATATTCTATGCAGAAGTACTATTTACATAATATTGTTTTTCCTTAATACTCCTCCTCAAGTTGGAGCATAGAGATCAAGAATGTCCAACTTTCCAAGTAGTAATTGAAACTTAGTACGCCCGAGAGTTTTCGTGTACAAATCCGCAAGTTGATTAAAAGTGCGGATACAGTGAGTGACAATAGTACCAGATTGTATAATATCGTGGACGAAATGACAATAAACCTCAATGTGCTTCATACGTTCATGGAAAACAGGATTGACCGCAATATGAAGAGCATACTGATTGTTGAAAAACAAACGCATGGGGGCAGAATTGACAACATCTAAGTACTGAAAGAAAGTTTGAAACTACAATAACTCACAAAAAGTGACTGCTATTGCACGATACTCCCCTTTAGCAGAAGAATGAGAAATTGTAGATTGCTTCTTGGTCTTCAATGAAACCTGAGAATCAGGAAACATCACAAACTAGCCCAAAAGAGATCGCCAGGTAATAGGAGAAGCAACCCAGTTAGAATCATAGAAAGCAATCAATTGTAAAGAACTTCATGAAGCGAGGAATAAACCTTGACCATAGAACTCAGAGAGTAGTTTGCCAGTGAGGAACACAAGGACACTTCGTAAACAGGCAAACACATGAACCAAATAACTAAACTCAGGACATGTAATGGTGAGGTAAATAAGACAACCAACAAGGCGCCGATACAGCTAAGGACCATCATAAAGAGGCCCCTCTACACGCGCTAGATCATGTTGTTGCTCCATTGAAAAAATATGTGGGTTTAGTAGCCAATAAACCAGTGTCTAATAAAATGTCAAGGACATATTTTCGTTGTGAAAGAAACATCTCATCCGATCTTCTAGAAATCTCTATAGTGCACCAAGATCATTCATATGAAAACAAGAGCTCAAGTATTTCTTGAATTCACAGATTAGCGACAAAGAACTACCAGCCATCACCAAGTCATCTACATAGACAAGCACATGCAAAGCAATCGAGCCACAGGAGTAAAAGAAAAGAGAGTAATCTGCCTTACTCTGAACAAATCCAAATGCGCATAGAGTTGTTGCCAACTTGGAAAATCAGTTGTGTGGAGCTTGTCACAAACAGTAAAGAGATTTTTGAACTCGACGAACGAGCCCAGGGGGCGCAGGATAACCTAGAGGAGGGCGCATGAAAATTTCTTCGTGAAGATCACTATGTAGAAAAGCAATATGGACGTCATTCCGATAAAGTTCCCAACCACAAATTATTGCAACAGATAAAAATTGGTGGCGTATACCTAGCCCACAAACTAAAAGCTATTGGCCTTTTGACCCAGCCCAAGACTAAGCCACGAACCTGGCAAAGTGGAGCCATGTCCAAGAGACTCTGCAACAAACCGAGAAAAGTGGAGCCACGCCCAAGGCACTGCCACAAACCTAGATAGTAGCAACCACGATGCAACCCACGATCTGAAACAATAGCGACGCGGAGCCATGATTGCGGTCCACTATAAATACAAGGAGATCAACACAGGCTCATATAAGTAGCATTAATTAAGAAATACTAGTTCTCTAGAGGAAGGAAATGACTACATCGTCAGAGCTCTTTCCCTTGAATCACTTTTGGGACCTTTCTTGTAGGTTCACACTTCTAGTACGGTGATTACCAACCACCTCGTCGGACCAGAAATACGATATCATTGTCACTGTCTATGGGGATGAATATTTTTTTATTTTAAGTCCTTAATTCCCTTTACGATAATCATGGTTTTCACCAGAAGTAAGAGAAGCCTGAATCATTATACACAAGAATGAACAGCAGACCGTAACAAGAATGTGCATTCCGGTCAATACAATGAGTACGTTCCTCGTAAAGAGTGGGAGCACAACAAAGAAGATAAGGATGACTACAAAGAAGAAGCGGAATCTCCCAATCCAAATCAAGAAAATGAGAGTAGCATTTTTGCAGCTTTTTTAGAACGAATATGGAGCATATGTATAACCAGTTCTTGATTATATCAAGCCAAAATCCCCAAAAAGGTAAGTTCAAGGATAAGAGCCTTAATTAAGGAGAAGAATTAAGGGGTATAATGGTAGATGATGATACAGACCGGTCACTGTTAGCATCGCATCTTCAAGCTTTCAAAATGCCAAAAGATTTTGAGACACCATTGCATGTAAAAATCTACGATGAGACAACAGACCCCAATGAATTATTATATTCCTATCATAATAGTATGCAACTTCGTGATGCGGAAATTGAACCAGTCTGCAAAGCTTTCCCTATTTTCTTATCTAGGATAACAAAAAGCAATCAAAGAGGAGGTTAGAACATTGGTTCACGCCAGTATCTTAAAGGCAGTGATTTACCCAAAGTGGTTAGCAAACCCAGTGATGATAAAAAAAAGCGGAAGCATGATGGAGGATGGAGGATATGCATAGATTTCACTGGTCTAAACAAAGCATGTATAAAAGATTGATATTCGTTACCTAAAATCGACTAGTTGGTGGAAACAATATCAGGATATGAAGTCCTAGAATTCTTGGATGCGTACAAAAGATACTTCCAAATACTAATGAACCCCATAAGATGCGAAAAAGATAACTTTCACAACAAGCT
>JAULKK010297937.1:0-12792 GCA_032355705.1 Rubia peregrina
CTCGCTCTTTGGAACCTACTTACAAACCAGCACAGCATGATAATGGCTGATGTATTTGAGCATTTGCACTTCCTAGCGTATTGATGTTGATTTTTGTTCTTAAACCTAGATTCCTATCCCTTCCATGGGTCAAAAACTCAAAGCAATTCTCGATAGTTGTTAATGATGTTACTAAAGTAGCTGTTTTACGCTGCTAGTATCTTTTGTTTTCTCATGTTTTAAAATGGGGCTTAAAGTTGTGGCTGTTTATGTTCTAGGATGTATCAAATTTATTGCAAAATCTATAAGGTTTGCTGCATATTCACTTCACCGCCTCTCCTTCCATCTCCCATGATCTGACAATCCCAATCTTTATCTCTCTGTCCTTTTTTAAATCCCATTCTCCTTTCTGTCCAGCTCCATTCTCTCTTCTGAAGACCCTGATATCCTGAATTTTGTTTCAATTTGACAGGAAAGATATATCACCAATAGTTGAAAGCTGCAAGTGCTTTACGTGCCAGAACCATACAAAGGCATATTTGAATCACCTCTTCAACGTGCATGAGATGTTGGCTCAAACTCTATTAGAAATGTATGAATTCTCCGACTTTTACTGTTGTTTCTTCAACTTAAAGTGATTGTCTTGTATGACATTTTCTTTTGGTTCTACCAGACACAATACGCATCACTATCTGGGATTCTTCTCCTCTATTAGAGGAGCCATCAAAGATGGAAACTTTGAGCAATTTCGAAGGAATTATGTCGGAAGTAGACGCGACAATCTTGTTGCAGCTGCGCTACATGCATAAACTCTAGGCTCCATCAAACGAGAGCCAGTACAAGCTATACATGTCCTTGAACCAGGACAAGGCACTTGTTATGGCTTCAATTTTGTGCGTATATTCAATGATTTAGGCAGATGGTTCTTGAAAGTTAATAAGCTATACAAGTGACTTGTTTGAAGTACTTATTTTTCCCCTTCTCCTCTCGTGTTCATTGGTTATTCATACTTCTTTACTTTTCTTTAAAGCCGCCCAAGAAAAGGCTTGGATTTACATAATTTGACGAAAAGGCTTTGCAGCAGGGGGCTTGCAACAAAGATTTGGCAGCATCGGTCAATATGATCAAGAACAGCAGCAGAAGGCAACAGTAAATCAGCCATAAAAAGCTCCGGAGAATAATTCTAGCCACTTTTCTCCATCAATTCGAGTGACGATTCCTTTGAATCATGGAATTTTCGTATTCCCCACTGGATTATGATTAATTCCATGGTAAACTTCCAGCTCAGTATGTGCTGCCCAGTTTGGTTCGGATTACTCAATAATTTTAGGGACTTGGAATGAATGTTTGCTCGTTGATTACTCATGGATAAAGATGGGTAGCAGAAGGTCAACGACAAACATCAGGAAGCAAGAACTCGCATGAAAACCGAAGCTAAAGTGGAATCAGATATTGAACAAAGGCATGAGGCCTCTAAATCACCCAAATTCAAGAATTGAAGAGTAGGAGACACTTATTCTGCAATTTGAGAAGCAGCAACAGGGAAAGAATGAGGTTGAGCAGGAAGGGAAACAGAAGGCATTCGAGATAAAACAAAATGAAGAGGAGGCGACACTTTAGGCCGAGGTTGATATCAAGGGAAAGGAAAAAGGCTAGGGATGCGAATCATGAAGAAGAAATACCGAAGATGGGTCAATGGAGTCGTGTGGAAGGGGAGAAAAAGGTGTTGCATTCAAGAGTCACTTATACACGTACTAGAAGAAGAAGAGGAAATGGAGGAAATAGAGGAAGAGAAGGAAGAACTTAACGAAGAAAGTGAAAGAGGAACTCATCAATGCAAGGCTCATCAATTACCTGGATGAAGAGTTTGATGTGGATGGGGAGAAATATACGGATGGAGGTGGCAAGAAAATTAATGTAGAGCCGAGTCCTAGCGCTACCATCGAATTGGAATCCCGGAATGCAGCAACCAGCAGCTGTGGATTAGCAGATTAGTAAGAAAATACCTTCCAAGCAGCCAACAAAAAGAATTATGCATGGGGAGAAAGACAGCCCAGTGAAAGGGACTGGATTTTTTTTTTTGGAAAAATGCAAAAAGGTTCAGGTAATTAGAGGTGCGAAAGAGAAGAGTGCAACATCAACCTCATCTCTAACAAAGCACGTAACAGTGCAAAATAAAAATTGGAAGCAGATTAATAATTTTCATGTGATAGATAGTGCAATAATTGTATTAGTGTGGGTAGAGGTGATTGATATATTAGAACAATGCATTCACTTAAGAGTGCGTCGTTTATCTCCTAGCATGTAGTTTCTTTGCACTGTGGTGTATGCTCTAAATGAGTTGCAGGATATGAAAAGGTTATATGGAAAAGTTAATTGGATATGGGCACCACCTGGAGCAGCCGTGATTAGTTTTGAGTGATTTTAATAATACTCTAAGCATCACAGAGAGGAGTGGCTTGGACCCAGCAGTCTCAGTATTATATACAGGGGTTTCAGGAGGTATGCAGAAAGTGCTCTTTGGCAGATTCACAATATCGAGGACCTCTTATTACATGGAGTAACAACGGGTTATAGGTGAAACTAGATAGAGTTTTGATACTTAACTATTGGGGTCAAGGAGCATGCTACACAATTTTTTATGACACAAATTCTTATTCAGATCGCAGCTGAATAGTGGTGAACTCGCAGGAAGGGGAAAGAAGATTCCGAAAGCCTTTGAGAATTCAAAATATATGGTTGATGCACCCTCACTGCAAAGAGGAGGTCCGCAGAGCTTGGAATGGAAAGTATGAGGGGTGTAAGCAATATCAGGTGGCTCGTAAGCTGAAGAGATTGAAATTTCCTTTGAAAAAGTTGGGAACAAATGACTTAAGCCACATTTAAGAAAGAGCGGCGTGGGCGATTAAAGAATACAGTTTTGCGTCAGCAAACATAGATGTGGTCCATGCTACTGAGGATGAGCGAGCGACGCTAATGGAGCTGAAGAAAAATGCGGTATTTCTCCAACAGATTGATTCACAATTTCTAGTGCAGAAGCCAAAAATTAATCACTTAATTTTGGCGGACAATGAGACTTCTTATTTTCATAGCCAACACAAGACACAAAAGGGAGGAATAATGCCCGCTATTATTAATGTAAATGACAGAGTTATTACTACATTGAGGAAAAAAAGGAAGCATGCTCGTAGAGTTTTATAAAAATATTTTTTGAGCAGCGAGAGAGCGGATTACAATTGATGTGACGTGGAGAAAGATCCCAAAATTGATGCAGAGGAAATGGCATGCCTGATCTCGGGAGTTACTACGACAAAAATCAAAGTTGAGTTATTTTCAATAAAAGATGATAAGGAGCCGGGTCCATGTGGTTATACCTCAACATTTTTTTTAAAAAAACAATGGGATACATTTGGGGAAAGTTTCACAAAAGCAACATTGGAATTCTTTGAAAATACAGAGTTATCAAGGCTAATTAATCATACATATATTTCTTCGATCCCGGAGAAAGAAAACAACTTGAGACTGGGGGACTTCATGTCGATTGCTTGTAATATCGTCTACCATTCTTGTTGCAATTACTTTTGTAATCAACTTGAGAGTGGGGGTGCTTCATACAGATTGATTGTTGTAATGTCTTCTACAAAACGATTACAAAGGTAATTGCGACAAGAATGATAACTGTACTACCAAAAATTATAGACTTAGCTCCGAAAACATTCGTGGAGAGAAGTATTATTTCGGATGATATCATGCTAACTCAGGAAATTATTAGGGGATATGTGAATAAATTGAGCTCGAGGAGAGTCAGTATTATGGTTGATATAACTAAGTCATTTGATAAGGTATCATGGAAGTTCTTAGAAGAGGTTCTCATCAGGCTGAAATTTCCAAACAGGTTTGTACGATGGATCATGCTTTGTGTTACCGCTTCATCTTTCTCATTCGTATTGAATGGTCAATTACATGGAAAATGCAATGGAAAGAATGGACTGAGACAAGGAGAGCCAATGGCACCATTACTGTTTGTCATTTATATTGAGTACTTATCTGGGATCTTGAAAGATCTAACGAAGTTTGGGTTCTTTGTGAACCATCCTAGGTGTGCGGATATGAAAATTACATCTCGCATTTACCGATGACTTGATGTTGTTCTCTAGAGATGATCAATACTCAGTTATTACCATGCAGCGTTAGAACAAATTTGAAAAATACTTTGGCACTTGCTATCAATCTATCAAAATCAATGATGTTCTTGGTTGGAGTGGTGGATGATCTCACATTCACGGGAATCCCATGGCAGAAATTGCCTGTAAGGTATCTAGTAGTTCCTTTGTATGTGAATCAACTCAAAGTCTCGCAAAATGGAGACTTAATAAGAAAGGCAAGTATGGTTATTTCTTCATGAAAGGGACATACATTGCCTTATGCTCGGAGGTTGGAGCTTTTGAAGTCGGCAGTGCAAGGTGCAGTTGGATATTGGATTCAACATTTTACCATACAAAAACATGTTATGAAAACATTTCATAGACTTTGTAGAGAGTTCTTGTGGGGTGGTCCAAAAAAATAAAGTTGGATGACAAAAGTTGATTCACTTATGTAGGTGCCCAGAAATATACAAAAATTTTAAGGTAAGGTGGATTAAAATCGTGGGAAGGTTGCCTGGATTTCTATGACTTATTGAGGAAGGAATGAATGCACAGAAAAAACTGCCAGTTCAGTTGGGTTGAAGTTGGGCAGAATTAAGGATTTACACATGGTACCAAGGATTATAGACCTAACTCATGCAACATTTGTGGAGGGAAGGATTATTTCGGATAACATCATGCTAGCTCAGGAAATTATTAGGGGATATGTGAGGACATTGAGCTCAAGGGAAGTAAATATTATGGTTGATATAACCAAGGCATTTGATACGCTATCGTGGGAGTCCTTCGAAGAGGTTCTCATAAATCTAAAATTTCTAGACATGTTCATACAATGGTTTGTGCTTTGTGTTACGACATCATCTTTCTTAGTCGTAGGGAATGATGAATTACATGAAAAATATGATGGAAAACAATGGCTGAGACAAGGAGATCCAATGTCAGCACTAGTTTTCATCATTTGTATTACACAACCAGCATTTGCCGACGACTTAAATGAAGACTCAATTAATGTCATGTAGTGTTTGAACGAATTTGAAAATGCCTTGGGACTTTCTATCAATCCATTGAAATCAATGATGTTTGCAGTTGGAGTGGTGGATTATCTCACATTCACGGGAATCCCATGGCGGGAACTACCTGTAAGGTATCTAAGAGTGTCTTTAGATGTGAATCGACTCAAAGTCTTGCAATATTGGGACTTAATATGCAAGGTAAGCAAGGTTATTTCTTCATGGAAGGGACATACATTGCCTTATGCTGGGATATTGGAGCTTTTGAGGTCGGTAACACAAGGTGCAATTGAGTATTGGATTTAGAATTTTCCTATGCAAAATCATGCTATGAAAACATTGCAAAGACTTTGAGAGAGTTCTTGTGTAGTGGTCTAAAAAAGAATAAAGTTTGATGGAAAAAAGTTGATTGACCTAAATTATATAGGCTGCCCAGAAATATACAATTTTTTTAGGTAAGGTGGATGAAAATCGTGGGAAGGTTGCCTGAATTTCTTGGAATTATTGAGGAATTAATGAATGCACAGAAACAACAAGTTCAGTTGGGTTGAAACTGGGCAGAATTAAGGATTTAATCATGGTACCAAGGATTATAAACCCATCTCATGCAACATTTTTGGAGGGAAGGATTATTTAGGATAATATCTTGCTAGCTCAGAAATTATTAAGGGATATGCAAGGAGATTGAGCTCATGGTGAGTTAGTATTATGCTTGATTTAACAAAGGCATTTGATATGGTATCGTTGGAGTCCTTCGAAGAGTTTTCATCTGGCTGAAATTTCTAGATAGGTTCGTACGATGGATCATGCTTTCTATTACGACATCATCTTTCTCAGCCGTACGGAATGGTGAATTACATGGAAAATTTGATGGAAAGCATGGGCTGAGACAAAGAGACCCAATGTCACAACTAGTGTTCGTCATTTGTATTGAGTATTTATCATGGATCTTGATATGAAAATTACACATCTATCATTCGTCGATGACTTGATGTTGTTATCTAGAGAGGATCAACACTCAATTAATATCATGCAGTATTTGAACGAATTTGAAAATAGTTTGGGGCATGCTATCAATCCATCAAAATCAACGGTGTTTGCAATATGAGTGGTGGATGATCTTACATTCATGGGAATTCCATGGAAGGAACTGCTCGTAAGGTATCTAGGAGTGCATTTGTATGTGAATTGGGACTTAATATGCAAGGTAAGCAAGTCTATTTCTTCATGGAAGGCACATACATTGCCTTATGCTGGGAGGTTGGAGCTTTTGAAGTCGGTAACACAAGGTGCAATTGGGTATTGGATTCAGCATTTTCCCATACAAAATCATGTTATGAAACACTGCAGAGACTTTGTAATGAATTCTTGTGGTGTGGTAAAAAAAGAATAAATTTGGATGGCAAAGAGTTGATTAACTTAAATTATGTAAGGTGCTTAAAAATATACAATTTTTTAGGTAAGGTTGATTAAAATCGTGGGAATGTTACTTGAATTTCTCAAAAATATTGAGGAAGGAATGAATGCATAGAACCAACAGCAAGTTCCATTGGGTTGAAGCTGGGCAGAATTAAGAATTTACTCACTGTACCAAGGATTATAGCGCTAACTCATGCAACATTTGTGGTGGGAAGGTTTTTTTTCCGGATAATACCATGCTAGCTCGGGAAATTATTAGGTGACATGCAAGAAGATCGAGTTCAAGGGGAGTCAATATTATGGTTGATATAACCAAGGCATTTGATACAGTATCATGGGTGTTCTCCATAGAGGTTCTCAACAGTCTGAAATTTCCATTCAAGTTCGTACCATGGATAATTCTTTGTGTTGCAATGTCATCTTTCTCAGTCGTAGGGAATGATGAATTACATGGAAAATTTGATGGAAAACATGGGATGGGACAAGGAGACCCAATATCACCACTAGTGTTCGTTATTTGTATTGTGTATTTATCATGGATCTAGATATGAAAATTACACATTTAGCATTCGCCAATAACTTGATGTTGTTCTATAGAGAGGATGAAGACTTAGTTAATATCATGCAGTGTTTGAATGAATTTGAAAATACTTTGGGACTTGCTATCAAGCCCTCGAAATCAATGATGTTCGTAGTACGAGTGGTGGATGATCTCATGTTCATGGGAATCTCATGACAGGAACTCCATGTAAGGTATCTAGGAGAGCCTTTAGATGTGAATCGACTCTAAGTCTGGCAATATCGGGACTTAATATGCAATGTAAGAAAGACAATTTCTTCATGTAAGTGACATACGTTGCCTTATGCTGGGAGGTTGGAGCTTTTGAAGTCGGTAGTGCAAGGTGCAGTAGGGTACTGGATTCAGCATTCTCCCATACAAAATCATGTTATGAAAACATTGCAGAGATTTTGTAGATAGTTCTTGTGGGGTGGTCCAAAAATGAATAAAGTTGGATGACAAAAAGTTGATTCACCTAAATTATGTAGGCTGCCCAAAAATATTAATATGTTTTAGGTAAGGTGGATTAAAATTGGGGGAAGGTTTCCTGAATTTTTAGGAATTATTGAGGAAGGAATGAATGTATAGATACAACAGCCAGTTCACTTGGGTTGAAGATGGAAAAAATTAAGGATTACTCATGGTACAAAGGATTATAGACCCAACTCATGCAGCATTTGTGGAGGGAAGGAATCTTTCGAATAATATCATGCTAGCTCAAGAAATTATTAGGGGATATGCGAGGAGATTGAGCTCAAGGGGAACCCGTATTATGGTTGATATAACCAAGGTATTTGATACAGTATCGTAGGAGTCCTTCGAAAGGTTCTCATCTGTCTGAAATTTCCAGACAGGTTTGTATGATGGATCAGGCTTTGTGCTACGTTGTCTTCTTTCTCAGTTGTAGGTAATGGTGAATTACATGTCAAATTTTATGGAAATCATGGGTTGAGACAAGGAGACCTAGCGTCACTACTAATGTTCGTCTGTATTGAATATTTATCATGAATCTTGATATGAAAATTGTAGATCTAGCATTCGCAGACATCTTGATGTTGTTCCCTGAAGAGGATGAAGACTCGGTTAATATCATGCAGATTTTGAACAAATTTAAAAATACTTTTGGACTTGGTATCAATCCATCGAAATCAATGATGTTCGCAGTTGGAGTGGTGGATGATTTTACATTCACGGGAATCCCATGGAAAGAAGTACCGGTAAATTATCTAGGAGTTCCTTTAGAGGTGAATCAACTCAAAATTTCGCAATATGAGAACTTAATAGGCAAGGTAAGCAAGGTTATTTCTTCATGGAAGGGACATAAATGGTCATATATTGGGAGATTGAAGCTTTTGAAGTCGGTAGCGCAAGGTGCAATTGAGTATTGGATTCAGTATTTTCCCATACAAAATCATGTTATGAAACATTGCAAAGACTTTGTAGAGAGTTCTTATGGGGTGGCACAGAAAACAATAAAGTTGGATAGTGAAAAGTTGATTCACCTAAATTATGTAGGCTGCCCAGTCCCATACAAATTTTTTAGGTAAGGTGGATGAAAATCGTGAGAAGGTTGCCTGAATTTCTCGGAATTATTGAGGAAGGAATGAATGCATAGAAACAACAACATGTTCAGTTGGGATGAAGCTAGGAATAATTAATGATTTACTCATGGTACCGAGGATTATAAACCCAGCTCATGCAGCATTTGTGGAGGGAATGATTATTTTGGATAGTATCATATTAGCTCAAAAAAATTATTAGGGGATATGCGAGGAGATCGAGCTCAAGGGATTCAGTATTTTGGTTGATATAACTAAGGCAGTTGATACGGTATCGTGGGAGTTCTCCTAAGAGGTTCTCATCAGGCTGAAATTTCTATACAAACTTGTATGATGGATCATGCTTTGTGTTACAACGTCATCTTTCTCAGTCGTGGGGAATGGTGAATTACATGGAAAATTTGATGGACAGCATGGGCTGAGACGAGGAGACCCAATTTCACCACTAGTGGTCGTCATTTGTATTGAGTATTTATCATGGATCTTGATATGAAAATTACACATCTAGCATTTGCTGACAACTTGATGGTGTTCTCTAGAGAGGATGAAGGCTCAGTTAATATCATGCAGTGTTTGAACGAATTTGGAAATACGTTGGGACTTGATATCAATCCATTGAAATCAATGATGTTCGCAGTAGGAGTGGTGGATGTTCTCACATTTACGGAAATCCCATGGTAGAAACTACCTGTAAGGTATCTATGAGTGCCTTTAGATGTGAATCGACTCAAAGTATTGCAATATGGGGACTTCATAGGCATGGTAAGCAATGATATTTCTTCATGGAAGGGACATACATTGCCTTAAACTGGGACGTTGGAGCTTTTGAAGTCGGTAACGCTAGGTGCATTTGGGTATTGAATTAAGCATTTTCCTATACAAAATCATGTTATGAAAACATTGCAGAGACTTTGTAGAGAGTTCTTGTTGGGTGGTCCAAAAAAGAATAAATTTGGATGGTAAAAGGTTTGTTCACCTATATTAAATAGAGAACTTGGCTTAAGATATTTTGTGTCTTAAACAAAGCTTCACTTTCTCAAAAAATTATGGGACTTTCACGAAAGAAAGGAGATGTTTTGGGTTAAATGGGTGAACTTTTTCTATCTTAAGGGAGTGGATATACGGGAGTATCAATTGACGAAATATGGTGCATCTGCATACATGGAGCAACTTTGTAGAATCTATGATTTGTTGTTGCGAAAGGTTGGGGCTAGTCACAAAAGTATTATACTTCATATGATGAGGGATTTGTACAGTTCAAATGGAAAGGGATTCATAGATTATGCTTATAATGCGATGCATCGGCCTGTATAGCCAGCATTTTATAAGGATGCGGCCTCGACGGAAGGGAAAATATACAATGATATATGGAAGGGGCACATACCACCAAAACACTCTTTCATAGCTTGGTTGGCACTATATGGAAGATTGGGAACAGTGGATATGATATCTATTGATGAGGACATAAATAGTACTTCTAAGTTATGCTGCCAACAAGAAGAGTCCAATCAACACATATGTTTTCAATGCTCATATACCAAGCACATATGGGATCAAATATGCCAATGACTGCAAGTTCGAAGGTTTTTTATCACCATAAAAATTGCAAGAAAGTAGGCAAAAAGGCATTGTAGGGGATCAACACCAAGGAGGAAGGCTGGGATGCTTGCACTTATGGCTACAATATATCACATGCGGATTGGAAGGAACTAGGTTGTCATTGAAAGAAAGAGACAAGATCTAGGTAGCTATCTTTTATCTTTCGAGATATTTATTCAGTTCATATTGGCTTGTTCCCTAGCCACATTTTGTTTTGAAATTGGAGTTGATCTTACTTGTGCAGGGGAAAATAGGTTATGAAAGCATAGATCTTGATGGAAGGGATAAATTGTTGAAGGAAATAGAGCTTAGATTTTTTTTACCGAAACTGAGTTGCAGGCGATGATGGTACTAATTCAGGTCTAGTTACCGCAGAAAGTTTTCCAAGAAAATTATGAAATTGGGGGGGATGAGGAATATATAGAAATTTTGGGAAGAATTGAGGATTTACTAATGGTACCAAGGATTATAGACCCAGCTCATGTAGAATTTGTGGAGGGAAGGATTATTTAGGATAATATCATGCTAGCTAAGGAAATTATTAATGGATATGCAAGGAGATCAAGCTCAATGGGAGTCAGTATTATGGTTAATATAACCAAGGCATTTTATAAGGTATCGTGGGAGTTCTTATAAGAGGTTCTCATTGGGATGAAATTTCCAGCCAGGTTCGTAAGATGGATAGTGCTATGTGTTACGACATCATCTTTCTCAGTCGTAGTGAATGGTGAATTACATGGAAAATTTGTTGGAAAGCTTGGGTTGAGACAAGGAAACCTAATGTCACCACTATTGTTCATCATTTGTATTGAGTACTTGTCCAGGATCTTGATATGAAAATTACACATCTAGCATTCGTCGACTGCTTAATGTTGTTCTCTAGATGATGAAGACTCAGTTAATATCATACAATGTTTGAATGAATTATACTTTGGAACTTGCTATCAATCCATCGAAATCAATTATGTATTCACGGGAATCCCATGGAAGGAACTGCATCTAAGGTATCTAGAAGTGCCTTTAGATGTGAATCAACTCAAAGTCTCGCAATATATGAACTTAATAGGCAAGGTAAGCAAGGATATTTCTTCATGGAATGGACATACATTGCCTTATGCTGAGAGGTTGGAGCTTTTGAAGTCGGTAGCGCAAGGTGCAATTGGGTATTGGATTCAGCATTTTCCCATACAAAATCATGTTATGAAGCATTGTAGAGACTCTGTAGTGAGTTCTTGTGGGGAGGTCCAATAAAGTATAAAGTTGGATGGCAAAAACTTTGTTAACCTAAATTAAATAGAGGACATGGTTTGAGATATTTTGGTGTTTGAATAAAGATTTACTTGCTAAAAAATATGGGAATTTCACTAAAGAAATGAGACATTTTGGGTTAAATGGGTTCACTCTTTTTACCTTAAGGAAGTGGATAAATGGGAGTATCAACTGACGAAATATGGTGCATCTGCACACATGAAGCAACTTTGTAAAATCCGTGATTTGTTGTTGCGGAAGGTTGGGGCTGGTCACAGAATTATTATACTTCATATGATGAGGGCTTGGTACGGTTCAAATGGAAAGGGCTTCACAAGTTTGCTTGTAATGCGATGCATCGGGCAATATGTCCAGCAGTTTATGAAGATGTGGCCTCGACGGAAGGGAAAATATACAATGCTATATGGACATGGCGAATACCACCAAAGCACTCTTTCATAGCTTGGTTGGCACTGTATGGAAGCTTGGGAACAATGGATATGATAACTACGGATGAAAACCTAGATAGGACTTATGAGGTATGCTGCCAACAAGAAGAGTCTAATTAGCACATATTCTTTCAATGATCTTATACCAAGCACATATGGGATTAAATACGCCAATGGCTGCAAGTTCAAAGGTTTTCGATCACCGTAAGAAATGCGGGAAAGTGGGTGAGGAGGCACTGTAGGGGGTCAGAACCAAGGAGAAATGTTGGGATGCTTGCACTTATGGCTACAATATATCACATATGGATTCAAAGGAACGAGGTTGTCATGGAAGGAAAGAGACAAGATCAAGGTAGAGTGTTATCTTTTATCTTCCGAGATGTTTATTCAGTCCATAATCGCTTATTCCCTAGCCACGTTTTGTTTTGAAATTGGAGTCAATCTTACTTGCGGAAAGGAACAATAGGTTATGAAAGCATAGACCATGATAGCAGGGACTAATTGTTGAAGGGAAGAGAGCTTGTAATTTTTTTTACCGAAACTGAGTTGTAGACGATGATGGTTACTAATTCGGGTCTAGTTGCCGCAAAAGGTTTGCCAAGAAAATTATGAAATTTTGGGAGGATGTGGAACATGTAGAAAGGGCAAAAAATTTCAGAATTTTTGGAGTACAATGGATTGCATAGGGGTGCTGATGTGTCCATTTTATATGTATATTTTGGGATCTTTTTGTAGTCATTTTGGTATTCTTTGGTGACTTGAAGACTATGTTTTACCTCAAATTCTCATTATCGGAGTTGAAAGCAACTTTACCGCTTTTGACAC
>JAULKK010297947.1:0-12792 GCA_032355705.1 Rubia peregrina
GTTATATCGGCACATTTGATGCAAAAGTTATGGTTATAATCGCACTTTCAAATTATACAGGGTTATATTGACACTTTTAAAAAATAATAGGGTTATATTTGTATTTTACCCAAGTTATAATTTATAAAATTTTAACTTTAAGTGATGTTTTTAAAATTTGTGTTCTTTCAATTTCCTTCACTCTGTTTTGAGCACCAATCCAAACTTACTCACCATTTCGATCGTCTTTGTTTTCCAGGTTCCCTAACTAATAGTGGTGGCAGTATCACCACTAGAAATGTTGACTCGCTTAAACCGGCTAATAGTATGTGGGAACCAATTGACAATATTTCTTAATAATGTGGGAGCATTTGAGGGATAATTTACAAAAAGAGGAACGAAATTATAATTTCATATAAAAGTTGGTACTAAAATTGTCACTCTCTCTCATTGCAGTAGATAAAATACACAAACTGTTTGGTTTTCTCTCTCAGCGCGCCCAAAAGAAAACCCTAATCTGGGGAGGTCACCGCTGCCAGATCCGGCGGTCCGGCGACCTCCCCCACCCGTCTCCATGTACTTTTTAAGCTTCAGTTGTAGTCTAGTTTTCATTAATGTTATTTTTCCTTTCTATTTGGTTCTCTTTTGCGTGAAAACACTCCATCGAGTGGTGGCCGTCCGACATGGGTCATTCTATAAGCCGCACAATCGGAAGATTGATTTTCTGATCCGACAGATGCATATCCAGCGCTTGGTTTTCTCAGCCAGTATTTGCTTTGCAGAACCTGGATCCGACAGACACATATCCGGTAATTGCAGAACCCGGTTAGCGTTCTCATCCGGTGGGTTCAGAATCCGGTGGACTTGCAGACGGCAAGGAGTTTTGGCAGAATGATTCTTGCAGACTCGGAGGACGTTGGCGTGGATGATTGCAGAATGCGGCGTAACCAGAATAGGCACAACATTGTTTGTAACCCTATGGAAGAACATAGATGAACTGAGATGCTGACGAGTGTCTAACAGCTTCTCTCTAACTCTAAAATGAATCAACAGGTTTTCAGACAACCCACGAATTTCTGTGAGTTTTCCTTTTAATTTGGTGGCCGGCAGAGATGTCGCTGACAACGTTAAAATCGCTGGTCAGATCTGCCTCTTTTAAGGTGGTGGTAGGTTTGGTCAGACCGAAAATTGGCCGAATCTGGTCACCAAAATGGGCTAATAGTTTTGATTGAAATTTTGTGTTGGACGGTGCTGGTTCTTGGTTCTACTTATTGAAGTCATCCAATGATAGGAATAATTTTAGTTTAACTATTTTTACATTTGAGTCTGAAAATTGTTGATTTCTGGTGATAGAGAAATCTTGTCGTAACCTCTTTTTAGCGGCTCTACGTTATAGCTTCTACCCCTATTCCCTTCCTCCTTTTGAAAATTGGTTAGATGAAAGTCACGAACTCGGAAGCACCAAAAGCAGCAAGATCTGCAAGTCACACGATGACCCGAAGAGAAAAACTTCGATTGATATCTTTAGGAATGCAAGGCAGTTAAGGACTGGTTGCATATAACACAATGACTGGATGACTAGATTTGGCTTTTTATTTAGGTAGGGAGTGCTCTGGTTCGTAGAGGTGATGCACGTTTTTTTATCTAAGGAGTTGCGGCCACGGCGATTTAGCGGAAGGACAAAAATGTGTTGTTAATACTGGATTACTATTACTTCTTATTGGATGATTTATCATGCTACATAAAATTCTCAATCCTTGAGTAGCCCTCACATTGCCACAGTAGGTCTAGATTTGGAATTTCTCTTATAAAGGGCTTCTGTGTAAGGGGTTCTTCTCCATCTCTGTTGTAATATGATCACTTTAATTGTAAAGGTTTTGGCCTATTTGATCGATGATATGAAGGGCTGGGAACCCAAAAACAACCCCGTTTGGGGAAAAAGGTACTCTCTCTGTCCCAGTTCAAGCTGCACATTTTTTTGGTCAACTTTCTCAAGAAATGGACAAAATCAAAGACAAAGTTCCATGGTGACACCAAATGGCAATAAACTACTACAATCTGGTCGTAAAATGTGAAGGAGAAAATTCTTGAACAAAGCTTCAAAAAAGACAACGAAAAGGTAGAGGAAATTCTTGTCTCAAAAAATACAAAGGAACATGAAAATTCAAGCAGCGTAGTAGAATCTTCCATCACTAAACCACCAACAATCCAGCATCCATCTCCTACAAAGACAAAAGGAAGAAGCAAGAGAATTGAAGGGTGGAAGCAAAGAAAGAAACCAAAGACAAAGGAGTTTGGTACAAAGACACCAAAGCAACAAGTCTAGACCTATAAGATTCAATTTTACATTGTATTTAAATTATTATTTTATACAATTAACTTAAATTCAGGGACTAATCATTTAAACTGCTCTTCAAATGCTTTAAACACCTTTGTCTTTGGTGCAGTTTAATAATTTAAATTGCTCTTCAAGTGCAGTTTAATTAAATAAAAATATATTTAACCAAGAAACCCGTGTGTGAAACTAATGACTCAAATAGTTAAATTAAATGAAAATATACATGATCTAATGGTAGAATAAATAAATCAAAATATGAGGGTCAAAAAGTAAACCACAACAAAAAAATTATATAATTTTTAACTAATTAAAGAAATAACCGAACTATATACCTAAACAACCAAACAATATACCTAAAGGACACATGTCTACAAATAGAAAAATACATTAAGTAACAATCAGAAAAGATAGCAAATTTGGTAAAGCAAAATTTCAACATCCCAAATATCATTACTAGAAAAATTGTTAAACTTTAATAAGAAACTAAATCTATAAACAACAGAACTAAAGACATAAACTTCAGAATTGAATTGATACTAGAACCATCTTACAAAATTGCAAGTTTTAATCCAATTATAACAGTAAAAATCCAAAGACCTAGCAAATTAAACATTCAGAAACATTCATCATTCAAATTCAACAAATCCAAATATTCAAAATCACACCATAATCCAAGTTCTGAAATACAGGTTCTTGCAAACATATCAAACTGCTTTCTTTTGAGATTGCATAGTTGTGGACAGTCCTTCTAGGCCATCCAATTTACCATTAGTAAACAAGTTAAAACTCATGAGAGACTGGTTCTGTGTCCTTCTCCTCCATTGGTTGCAAGCTTCATCAACCATAGCAATGAACTTGTCATTCCACATCTCTTGTGAATCTTCTAACTCCTCCTTCTGAATCTAGGTTTTCGCACTAGTCCCTACACATGGTTGCAAGTCGCGTGATGCCTCATCCACAACATCACTCTTCACCTTCTCCAATCTCTCATACATATCAGCAGTAAAAACTTCAAATTTATGCTTCACAATCATGAGAGCCTCATCATAAGACCACATCGAAAAAATATCAAAAGTTTACACATAAAACTAAACACTGAAACACCTACACAAACATATTAAATAACCAAAGAAAGCATAATAAAACTAACCATAAACAATTCATATAAAATTAACTATAAACAGTTCATATATAAATTGAACTAAAATATTAAACACATGAATAAAAAGATTAAGCCCTTTAACTAATCATACGGGAAGTAAAAAATATCAAATAAAAAAAACCTAAACTAGAACATAAAAATAAAAAGTTAAACTGAATACTGAAACACATAGAAATTCATCACAAGATAATAAACTAGCACATCAAACACATAAGGTAAAATTTTTAAACAGTTACATTCTTAGCAATACTTTTAATCACAAAATCGGTCATTATTCCCTCTGGGATTTTGAATCTCCGCTCCTTATCATATTTATGGACAACATCAACAACATTTTCCTTCCCAATATGAGAAACTGGAGCTACAACTTCAGTTTGAACTGAATGAGCTCCAATTTCAGCCTGGGCCATGTAACCATCTTTCACTTTTCCAACAAAACTGATTGGGTAGCCATCATTCACCATGATCAACCTATTATAACCTCCTCTAATATCCAACAACAACACTCTCTCCCTCAATTTCGCATTAGTCCAATGCTGGATTAGAGGAAGAGGTGTTGGCTCCAACACCCCCACAAACAGGAAATCTATGCAAATACTCAATGAGAAGGATAAAGACACAAGCACTATAGGTTTGGTATTAATCATTTCTCTTATACCTACTAATCATTGAAGCCATTTGATCTAAGACAAAACTACATCAATTGAGATTCTTAATCTCGTCAACATTCTCAACAACTTCAAGGATTTTCATATCTACCTTACTTGTAGACATAGGAGCTAAAAAGTACGAAAAACAATAAATGACAAAAAAAAATTTAAAACTCATCCCCACCTCCTTTAGTTGAGGTATCCTTGTCGAAAAAAGTGAATGGATATATCCTTTTTTGTCTCCCTGCCAAACCTAGCCTTATAGCTATCCGGCAATTCTATGCCAGAATTTCTTTTCTGCTCAACTTTCCTACCAGGTTTCGGGGCAAGCACAAGACATCATATACATCATCATCAGTTAAAAAAACCTATCTACCCCAACAAGTTGAACACATGTAAAAGAATTAAAATTATTGACTAACCATGGCACTGTACCTGCGGGAAGTGCAATCTCCAATTTAAGCTTCAATAAAATATCAAAACCAATCGCCTCAACATCACTCTTCTGCTGATCAGTGAGACTAGAGCACAGATCTGTGACCTTTTACATGCTGGCTTCCAGACATAAATTTCTTAGAAATCTTGGAAAAAACATAATACAATAAGTTAGTAAATATTCAAACTATGCACATAAATACCCAAACTAAGAGAATAAAAACATAAAGTAATCATAGAGTAATTAAAAATAGAAAGTTTAATTAAGACACAACCAAATCATAATAAACTTTTTTTTTTAAAAAACAACTTATTGTATAATAAAACTAAATAGTTAAACACATAAATTAAATATACAAGTACATGAACTATTCATACTGAAACTATACACGAAAAGTTAATAAAAAGTAAAACTAAAAACTTAAACTAACATATCAACAATCAAAATAATGTATAGTTCAACAAAACACAGAAACACCAAAATTAAAGGATAAAAATATTATAATTTTAAATAATTCAAGTAATTATGCAAAAAAAATAATTAAAAGTGAAATATTCAAAATGAATGTCCACACATAAAGTAAAATCATAAATACATAAACTAATAAAACAAACCTAGAATCATTGGGAAGTTCAAATTCAACAATTTGTTTAATTTGCCGTGTCATTTCAGTCCTATCAATAGTACTTCCTGCTAAACGATGAGCAGGAACATTCTTCTTCGACACAGGTTCTCTAGCCACAACATCTCCAATGCCTCGCTTGCACTTTCCCGCAACCGAAGATTTTTTCGATAGCCCACTTCCACCAACAACATGCTTAATGAGGCTCTTCTCAGCAAGATTTTTCGCAGTGGGTTTCTTCGCTACAGGCTTCTTATCATCATGTTTCTTCTCAGCAGGCTCCTTCGTAGCGGGCTCTTTCACTGCGAGATCCTTTGTTGCAGGCTCATTCGCCATGGGCTCCTCTGTAGCAGGCTTCTTTGCAGTTGCCTTCTTCGATGCAGGCTCCTTCACTGCAGGTTTATTTGTTGTGGGCTTCTTTGCAGCAGGCTTCTTGGCAGCGAACTTCTTCGCATCCACCTTCTTCACATCTGGCTTCTTTCCATTCCCATAAGAAACCTTTTCTTTGCCCTTTTCATTTGCAGCCACCACTGGAGAAGGCTCTTCAAGAAAATCGTCATCTTCAAGAAAATTCTCATCAACAAGTGTAGTTCGAGCAGCAGTAACCTTCTTCCTAGTACCTTACTTTCTATAAGTTTTCTTAAACTTAACTACAAAACACAAATAGGAAAATAATAATCTAAATACTAAATTAAAAACACAAAGTAGAAGCAGAAAAAAGTATATAACCAATACCAGGATCAGTTTCGGTTCTCAGTTCTTCAATGATAACTTTTATCCCAACACTTATGAGATCCTCAACAACATTAGTAGAACCTACAAATTTAAAAAATGTTAACAACTGATACTAAATAAACATAAAGTAATTACATATACACAACAACTAATATATTAGAAATTACCATCAACATTTCTTTCAATATCTGTTGCACTACCATCAATAGCAGCATCATTTCCAGCCTCTAATGTAAATACAAAGACTAATAAATTAAATAGCAGAACTAACAATTTATACATATAATATGCTGAAACTCCTAATACTAACTACTTTGTTCAATATTTGTTGAAGATGAAGGACTAATGATCACAGACTTCTCCACAACTACATCATAAAAATAGTTGATGTAAATTTTAAAGTGCAATCTCCAATCTCAACTAATAAGTTAAATAGCATAACTAACAATATATATATATATGAACTAATAACTCAAAAAAATAAAAGTTGAAACTCCTAAAACTAACCACTCTGTTCAATATTTGCTGAAGGTGGAGGACTAATGATCACAGACTTCTCCACAAATACATCATTAAAAAAATTCAACTAATAAGTTTTATACCCAAACTAACAAAAATGATAATAAATCATACAACATAAATCGAACCTGATTGTGTAACATCTGTTGAAGTTGAAAGTGGAGGATCACTAACAACAATTTTAGCCTCAACACCTACATAATACAAATAAAAATCTAAATAACAAAGGTAAAGCACTAAACAGTAAAAGTAAAAAAAGAGAGACCAGAATAGATTAAAATTAACAAGTTTATCTTGACCCCCAGTTAGATCACTTCCAGCTACAATAAAAAAGCAAAATATTTAAAAACCAAAGGTAAACAACTAAACTGTAAAATTAAAATAAAATGAGACAGAAAAGATTAAGTTTATCAAGCTTATCTTGACCCCCAGTCAGATCACATTCAGCTACAATAACAAACAAAATAATTAAATATCAAAGGTAAAGCACTAAACAGTAAAAGTAAAACAAAAAGAACCCAGAATAGATAAATTTATCAAGCTTATCCCCACCCATAGTCAGATCACATTCAGCTACAATGCAAAACAAAAATAATTAAATATCAAAGGTAAAGTACTATACAATAAAAGTAAGAACGAAGAGAGCATAAAAAAATCAACAATGAAACAAAAAAATAAAAGAAAAACAATCAAAAACCCTAACGATACAAAAATTAACCAAAAATAGAAAAAATCTTGTGATTCAACAGTGGATGAGGTAGGACCACCGTCATCAACATTCAAGTCATCTTTACCATCAATAGTTTCCTTCGATTTCATCATATCTATAAAACAACGAACTCAAATCGAAAACACACTATATAAGACCAAAATAACACATGCACAACCGGATTTAACAATAAAATCAACAAGAAAACAACCGGAAACTTGAAGAAAGCAAAAAGCCTTAAATCTTAAACTCTATCGGACCACAATTTTTAAAAAAAGTTGAGAAAACCTTACCTCTATCAGATCGGAAAACACAATCCGACGCAATGTAAGGTTCGAAATCGCGATTTTAAATTGAAATCGAACAGTTGAAATAAAATTTGACGGAGTGATTTCGAGAGGGTTTTGGCGGTTTTCAAAATTTTGGATTCAATGACGAGAGAAATGAAACTAAAAAATGATTAAATTATATAAATTATATACTATTACAACTAAGGTCGTATAATTATTAAAATTTCAGTGAAACTCCTGGTCTCACCATAAATTTGGGTGAGAAGGTCTCACCCAAATCTTTGTAAATGACTTGACTCATGTTCCATTATAAATAAATGGTGAGCAATTAGCATCAAAGATGTGTATGTGCCTCCATGTCTCTCTACCTCTTAATAGTCTAGAAAATTGAATGGTTCAAGCCTGTTAATTCCTTTTTATTTTTATTTTTAATAGTAGTAGTTTCAATTCCATTAAGAAGTTATAATTTAAACTATCTTTTTAAAAATAAAAAGTGATATGTACAAATATAACCCTATATATTTGCAAAAGTGTCAATATAACTCTTAGATACTTGAAACTACCTTAAATAGTTGATGAAAGTGCCATTATAACCCTCAAATGGACATTCTGACGTTAACTGTACTTTTCCGGTCGTTAACCCCCCTAAAATGACAAAAATACCCTCAGATAAAAAACTGAATTTGTGTGGACAAATATACTCTTACCTACTGTCGCAGGACCACCGCGCAACCACCAGACCACAACGCCACCACCATCGGACCACCATCTGATCATGTAGTGTTATATCAGCACATTGTGAGAACTTATAAGGTTATATAAACACATTGCTAAAACTTATACGGTTACATTAGCACATTCATAAAGAGTGTAAGGTTACATCAGTATTACTATAAACACAAAGTATATGGTAGTACACTTAACTGGACTTAACATGTGCTTACAACATCATATACACCATTTTCACATCATAACAACATTATATACACCATAAAATTTGACCCATTATCACATATCCTAACTTCATTTCATAACCCATCAACATTAAAACCCTAAGTCGAAGGATGCAGCAGAATAACAACTATACACAACACCAAAAGTCATCAAATCATCAATCCAGACTAAACAAAACAAAATAAGCAAAATATCATCAAAACCTCTAATTTTATACTATATATACCGCATATCTCTATTCATATGACGAGGAAAGAAATACATAATCAAACTCAATATTGCATTAATCTAGTGAATTAAAGGGAATTTCGGATAAAGGTAGTACCATTTTTTAATGGTTTCCACACATCCACTTCAACATCCATTTTGTGGACCTTGCCAAAACTCCTCCTACTATGGAACATTGACGATCGATAGAAGACGTTGACATGGAGGTTGCATGTGGTTGAAGTTGATTTTGTACTGATATGACACTTTGTCTTTATAGTATGTGTTGATATAAACCTACATTTTTTTACGAATGTGCATATGTAACTCTATAAATTTTTAGAATGTGCTGATTTAACCCTATAAATTTTCATAATTTGCTGATATAACCTTACTTAGTCAGGCAGCGGCACGGTAATAGTTCGGTGGCGATCCGATGGCGGTCCCGCGATGGTGCGACGGTGGTCTGAAGATGGTTCGGTGGCGGTCAGATGGTGGTCCGTCAGCAATAATTGGGGTATTAATGACGCTAAGGGCAATATCATTATTTCCTTTTTTGAGTTTTTCCCAGAAGGGTAAAAATGTCTTTTCACATAATTCCGGCTAAAAGTTGCCGGAAAGAGTATCTTTGCATTTTCACTTATCATCTAGGTTATTTTAGCACTTTCAATTATCAGAAAATTATATTGACACTTATGTGAATTATAGAGGGTTATATAAGCACTTTTTTTCAAGAAAAAATACTATTTATTTGAATTAGAAGAGTGTCGCATACTATAAACAAATAAAGTAAACATTTAATTTAATTTGAATAAAGCAACATAATTTCAAAAATAACTTGTAAAATTATGCTAATCATAGTAGAAAATTTGTCCAGCACATATATGATGTTAATTGACGCGTTCGGTTACAAGTTTAACACTCAATTACTTCTTTAAAATAATCATCTGCACCATCATCAAATTATTTGTCAAACTTTATGTATATATTTTGTGAGAACAGTTTTTTTCAAAAGGGACCTTTTCGTAGCAATTTGTTATAAATATCTCGTGAATGTTCAAAATTTTAAAATTCAAACGCACAGAATACTAGCTATATAACGTCACTCCCTTTTCTCTTTTTTTTTAAAGCCAAACAGCCGTAGATGGGGTTTTGAAGGCACCTTTCCTTTTTTATTATTATTAATCTCATAAGATGTAAAAGCTTGGCTTACATTTGATCAGGAAATAAGAAATCATTTCCCTAAAGAGAAGGGTTGTAAAGGAAAGTTACCTAAAAAAATTAGTTTCCTTATAAGTTAATTTAGATGATAATTTCCTTATAGATTTTAAAATCTCATTCCTGATAGATTTTGGTTTGTTATAGCAATATATATTATAATCCTCATCATTGATGAGATGTGTCATTGTTGTGAAAAAATCATTGATGTGTCATTGATGAGATGTCCAACTTGCGAAAAAAATTATGAAATTGCTAATCACTAAAAGTTTTTTTTTAAAAAACTCCATAGAAAGGAATTCAAATTCAGGGACAGTAGAAGTAGCAGCAACAACAATAGCAGTAGCAGCGGTATAACAGTATTCAACTTTATTAGCGGTAGAGCAGCAGAACAATTTTCAACTTCAATAAGCACAATATTTGTATAATTCCTCGCGGGCGCATGTGAGCAGCAGCGATGTGTGAGGACAACAACTGAACGCGGCAGTGGTGCGTATGGATAACAGAGCGGAGCGGCGGCGGCGCTAGGCTCCTCCATTGGCGGCGGAGAAGGTAAGGGCGGCGGCGGCAGCGTGGATATAGTTATAGATAAACGGTTCCAGATCGAAACCGTTCTGATATCATGATAAAATATAAAAGACTTTATTATGGTGCATTGATATCACATCAATAACATATCTCTTCAATGATGAGGATTACAATATATAGTGCTATAACAAACCAAAATCTATCAGGAATAGGATTCTGAAGTCTATAAGGAAATTACCATCTAAGCTAACCTACAAGGAAACTAATTTTATAGGGCAACTTTCATTTATAATCTTTCCCTTTAGGGAAAGAATTTCTTATTTCCTTGTCAACATTGCTTGAAGGCTGACATCAAATTGCCCAAAAACTTACATTAGTTGCTCCAATGCTTACAACAGTAGCCCCAAAATAATTTTATAAAGGCGTTAAAAAAATCGAATTACACATTTGTGACCTTTATGTATAAACAAATAAATTCTGAAGACTAGCATACTATTTGAATTTTTTTTATACAAACTGAAATACGTAATAAAATTGAGGGAAAGTAAAAAGATTTCGATGTAATTTTTTTATTATAAAAATATGAGAGTTTCCCCTGCAAGATCACCAATGGTTAGATCATCATGACAAATTTCGTTAAAGGTCAAACTATAATTACTATTTATACTTCGAAATATTATTTTAAAACTCTTCAAATTATGTGAATTCCGTTGCAATAAATAATAATAAACATCAAATCACCCCATTTATTATATTAATTATAAAATAATTTCAGCAAACGATTAGGTGGTTTAAATCAAGACTTTATAATTATATAAAAAATAAAAAAACAAATAAAAAGTTAGCTAATTAAAAAAACAAATTTATGATATATCGAGACCATAATCCTCGAGTAGCATTTTGGGATTGAAAATTCTTCTCCAAAGTGGTAGCCTATGCCGTATCAAAAGGGACGGAGGACGAACTAATTTAATGGTATTATAAGAATCAAGAACTAGTAAAAGCAAGGTCTTTAATGCATAGATTTAGACAGAAAAGAGAGGGCTGACCAACAAAAAGAGAATAGTAAACTAAACAAATGCAAGAAGACATGAAGACCCACGAGAGGGAGGAAAAAACTGAAACCAGCTGTATGATTGTATCCATAATAAAGAAAACAAAAAAGGAGTCTCTGACTTTTATCTGTAACAATTAGTACTACTGTACATTTCTCCATTATTACGATTTGCAAAAAAACATTGTCAAGAAAAGATAAAGAATCAATAGGGACAGACAACAAAGTCAACAAGGGAAGGCCAACCCTTTTCAGTTTTCACCCATCTGAACCTTAAGACTGCAAAGAAAGACCCTTATTTATCTTCTCTATTGAAATCCAAGACCATTTGTACTCTTTTTTTTTCCTGCTTTGTAGAAGAGGCTGAGAGGGTGATTTCTGAGTCGTTGCAGCATACTGGTCAAAGGGTTGGACAAGTCATACACAAGGACTGGATCTTTCTTGTGTTTTGAGGGGCTATTGGGTAGTTGGTGGATCGGTGAGTCTCTGTCTTCATGTTGGTTTTGGGATGATTGTGTTTTTGATTGATCCTTTGGGGAAAAAGATTAGTTCTTGATTATGTTTTCCAGTGATCATCAAACTCTGTTTTTGTCTGTTGCACAGGTTTTTGAGGTTGCTTGTGAGAGTTAGATGCTGGTTGGGAGAGGGAAAGGCTGAAACATATGGGTGGTTTTTGCTGCTTCAGTTCCTCGGTAAATTTCGAGTTTCCTCTTGCTTCTTTTAGTTTAAATTAATTTACTTGTGGAGTGTTTTGGTTGAGAGAGCTGATCCGTTCTGCTGTATTGATTATATGTCACTGGAGGTTGAGGAATTATGGTCTTTTGTATGTTCTTTAAATTATATCAGGATTTCACATAGAAATGATTGGCTAAATCAGTGGCTATTAAGTTATTTTATCTGCCTTTACGGTCAATGAATACAATTGGGTTGCTTTGAGATGGTATTTAGTATATGTGCTCTGAATATGTGTAAATTCGGCTACTTCGTGCTTAAGATATATAGGTTGTAACCATGACTTATGTTGCAATACTCGTTGCAAATTTAGGCTCCCTTTGCAGTTATTCGGGTTCATTTTACTCCCCAATGGCCAATTTTGCAGCTTCCCATTTTTTGGTACGGTAAGAGCAATCTAGTGATGATGCTACCATTGTAATGCTGTAGAAGTTGAAGCTGAGCAGATTATGTTTAGAAATTACATGATGTATTTGATTAATTGAAGCCTCTTTGTTTTTGTCACAACAAAGATTTCTGATTCTTTTTTCATTGTTTCGGTATATGATCATTTTTTATCAGTCAGGAGGACGTTCTTCAGGTGGTTCTGGCAAGGGAAGAAGCCAGCAGGGTCCTGTCAAGTATGGATTTAGTCTTGTGAAGGGAAAAGCAAATCATCC
>JAULKK010297957.1:0-12791 GCA_032355705.1 Rubia peregrina
AAAGTTGTAAATGCTAGATTATTGTTGTAGATCCAAACATTCTTCATAAAATGGATAGATTGCGGCAGCTGGCCAAGAAAAAGAGCCCTTAATTGGTCTGGCATCGGCACAACCGACAAGTAAATTTCTCCCCCATAACAAAAAAATTTACTCACCTTTAAAAAAAATTGCATTGCAGTGAACACAATTAGGTATTATAGGTAATGTTTCAGCAGAGGTTGGAATATCATCTCCCAAAGCATATTTTTTTTATATTTCTCCTTTTAAGTCCATCTGGAAAAAAAATACTACAGATAAATACGAATCAGTGAAATCAAACCTGATCATATTTACATATCATTGCCAATGGAATGTAGTTACCATTTAATTTACTAAAGATGTATGTAAACACCAGGAACTTAGTCAAAGTCCATCATACTTAGATATCATTCATTTAATGTTAAAAACAAACAAAAAATACCAACCAATTAACCTAGGTGTATCATAATTACATATCATTGTTGGGTCAATATATATCATTTAATTTAATTTACTGAACACATGAAATGAAAATCTAAACATTGTAGTACTAAATAGACTGAAATCATTAGAGCTAACAACATCACAACAATAGGAAAAAATTGAAAATGCTAACACATATGAAGATTAAGACAAACCAACAGAGTTCAAGTAAGTCCAATAAAACTGTAACGAATCAATCGAAGCACAAAATTGATTGCATGTAATGAAAGATTATATGAAGATTCTGTTTCACTGCTTGTTAGAGAAGCTTTATATTCAAATGTGCAATGATGTAAACAGAAGTACATAAACGAAAACAATATAAACTCAAACACACTGACCTACTATGGGGTGATGGTTAGGTATTTTAGATGAGTATGTCATTGGCTGTTGTTGTCTTTTTCGCTCAACGATAATTTTTTTGCTGCTTGTGATCTGAGAATGATCCTTTCCTGTTTTTGAATTCTGCCAGTTTTCAAACTCTTGATCTCCTGCAAGTTGATGGATTTCAGTACTAATAACAGTTTGGTATATATGATTCACCATCATCTCTTACAGTTTTAATAATAAGCTCTCTTCATGTTGAATATCAATTATGATAATTTTTATAATTTTAATGGTTACATGTAAAGGATAAAAACTAAAACAATTGATAATCAACTGTGACAAATATACTCAAACAATATAAAGATATGCTCAAAAAATAACTAAAATACTGGTTAAAAGATATGCTCATAGTGACGAATACATGAAGTAGGGCAAATGCATGATGAGAATGCTGCATTTTGTGCTAAGCTCAAGTTTTAGCCTGAGGAGAATCATCAGAAATTAAAAATGTTTACCCTCATTATCTTCAGGATTGTGGTTCTCATTATCTTCGTCGACATAAGACCTAAAAGCTTTGTTTTTAACAGTTGAAGTCACAGTTTAATAGTAGTCTACATTAACTCTCCACTGCTCTTAAATAGTGACTTCACATTCATGCCAAACTTCTCCAACCTTAACAGGAACCTTGATATCAGGTTTGAGTATGTCAAATTTGAGCTATACTCATTTAATACCATTATATCAGCTAGGACTATATTTGTTGGAAAACGGGAACAGGGATGTTTGGTGCCCGTTCAGATGACATGAAACTTGGTTCTGCTCGGCCCAAGTTATACTATTAAACAACAACGCCAGCTGCTGAACAATTAGGTGGAGTATCATCTGATCGCAAGCTAGAGGGTTAGGATCAATCTAGGTTTAGCTCATGATTCCTATTTGATGTATTCTAACCATTAGGTTTTTCTTTTGTACTCTTTGTATAATAGACCTACCTAAATAATGTTGTATACATGTAGATACCTATACTTTCAGAACAGAATGAGAAGGTCTTTAATCTTAATATACCAATATTTGAGAGCAGCAAAGAAATAAGTTTCTAATGCATGGGTTATGTGACTTTCTAACCATAAAGAACCAGCTTGTGATCTAAAAAAACTTTTTCAAAAATCCTAAAGAACCAGATAGCTCATCAACATGACCTTTTTATGGTATCATTGTGTATACTATGCTACCTTAAATCATCGAAAGTGATTACAACATGGCATTTTTACACAGAGTACAATTGTACAGAATGACACAAATGGACAACTCTGAAGATTCAAGCAGCTGAATCAATCAATTTCAGTTCTTCAATTTAGTCTTGTCGCCCTATATTTATCTTTTTTGTTATTTATTGTTTTGTACAAAACATATAACAACTAAAAGAGTCTGTAGTTGACACCTACTAAATAATGCTGCAGATGACAATCAAAAGCTTTGCTAAAACATAATGTTACAAGAGTAGGTAGGAAAGAATAAAGTTTTGATAAAAAAACAATGTAACAACAATAATAAACAAAGATAAACACACCTGCAGAGGTATAAGGTAATTTCCCATCCTTTCTATTATGAAGAAATGCATAATTCACTATTGACACATGAGCATGAGAAGAAGAAGACCTTGTTTGCATCAACGGACAAATGACTATTGAGAGATGTCTTACTTTTCGTCTTTGAACCTGCAGTCCATAATCTTAGACCATTAAATTTAAATGGCTTACTATATAAAGAGATATACGAACACATTTTAAAATTTGTCATACAAACCTGCCAGTCCCCGCTGATCAACTGGTTGAGATGAACTTCTTAGTGCTGCTTACTTTATTAAGTAAGCACGGGATAATATGTTATTTAATTTTTTTTGTCATTAGAAGAAATATCACTTTCGTTGTTTTGTTCAGAATATTTTTTACCAATTGTTGTTGATATCTAATTTTAATGAGGGGATACATATTTTAAAATTTCTAGTTTCAGATGAACAACCCTCTACAAACTAGAACTTATTCATACAATTTCATGAACAATATTTCAAGAAACTACATCACAATTTATGAAGTTGTAATAATTAATAGGGTCCAGGCTTGTCGTAAGATTTTGTAATACACGAGAAACTAATTTTTAACAACAAAATTTCTATTGATAGTTTCGTGATTAGCTAATTAGTCTTCACTCTACTTTGGTGTTGACTTAATTTCAGACCTAACTCTACTAAAGTATTTACTGTTGAATTTCCTTGTAGCAAAACATTTAAGTGAAGATGTCTCCCTCAACATTTTTTTTCACTATTGAATAAAGTACAACAATTAGAAAGAGTAAATAATCCTGTATCTTTCTGAAAGTAAGCATATGAAATTATATTAAATATCAGCAAACATCATATAAAATTTAAATCATGATAATTTTAACAAACATAAGATTAATATGATTAAGTAATTCATGGGTACAAGTCTCTTAGTTGAGAGGACAGGTTGGTGCAAGCACACCCCAGTTAGCAAGAATCCCAGAGGAATCGGCATATTAATTACTTTAATCACAATTACAACACATGATAGTAATATAGGCAGCATGTGATAAAATAATATTAAATATCAGTGAACATCATATAATTTAAAATCATGATATCATTTTATCAAACATAAGATTAGTATCATCAAGTAATTCCTGGGTACAAGTCCCTTAGTTGAGAGGACAGGTTGGTGTAAGCAAATCCCAGTTAGCAAGAATCTCAAAGGATTCGGCATAGTAATTACTCGAATCAAAATTTGAATAGATCATAGTAATATAAACAGTATATGAGAAAATAATATTAAATATCAATGAACATCATATAAATTTCACTGATGATATAATTTTACCAAACTTAAAATTAGCTTCATCAAGTAATCCCTGGGTACAAGTCTCTTAGTTGAGAGGGAAGGTTGGTGCAAGCACATCCCAGTTAGCAAGAATCCCGAAGGATTCAACATAGTAATTACTTGAATCAAAATTTGAACACATGGTAGTAATATAAACATTATATGAAATTATAGTAAACAAGAAAATAGAATTCCAGAAAGAGCAGAAATTGAGCATAAATATTTACATCAGTTGAGTTTACTATAATTATAAAGTTAAAAGGAACACAATAGGTTTAAAATACCCGACCTCTACATCGAGCTCGTAGATTCTTAATCTATTGAAGACTGAAATCAAATGACTCAATAAGTAAAAGGTCATCATGAGAAGATGATGATGTCAGGGCATGTGCATGTGTATCGTCATGATCCTCAACATTAACTGAAAAGTTAGCACAGAGAGATATTTTTGTTTTCTTCTTTCGACCTATTTCTATCATCTTAGATAATTGAATATAAATGTCTGATTATAGAAGAAGAAATTTAAAAGTCTAAAATTCTACAAACAAACCTGCCAGGCACTGTTGATCAGCCATCTGAGATGAACGTCTCAGTGCTGCTTGCTCTCTTTTTCACTTGAGCAAAATATTTTTCTGCTCAATAGGCATCTCAGCATAAGTCTTTCTTCTCTTTGATTTACAGTCATTATCAGATGATGGAGTTCCTGAAACATGTAAAACTACATAAATATCGACAAAGGCGTAACCATAATTAATCAGCTTTACTGCTATTATTTGTGTTTATATGCAGCTCACACAACAATTTTCAATACACAGTAAAAGAGCTTTAACGAAGCAGCTCTTGCAAAAAATTTGCAAAGTAAAATAGGGTGATCAATCTTATTAACAAACAAATTTAAACAGTTAATTTTAACCTGCCTCAACTCTTGTTAAGTTGAAAAAGCATTTCTTTATTACTTTGAGAACCAAAACATTAGTAAAAATTAACCAAAAACATCAATCTTACTGAATAGTCGGACAAAATAACAACATAAAAAGGTTAAGCATTACAAAGTTTGTAATTACAAGTCTTTTAAACACAGATTTTTCTAAATAGAAGTAAATGTGTGGTAATATAACAGGAGAAGGGAATCCACACATTTTGATTAAAAAACAAGTGTAGCACGACAAAGGAATGAGGAAACCAGGAATAGTTGAAGACATTTAATCAATGATGGAAAATTGCAGTACTGCAGCATTATCAATTCAGATTTTTATCATACTATAGCAAAGCAAGTAGGAATACGAAGATAGAGTTCATTTCATGTGGTAAGTTTGTGAAAGCTCATAATAATAAAACCAAGGAACGAAAAGCTACATTTAAGGCAAAAGGCAATACAACATCAAGTATAGTTCTCAGTAACACGGTGTACAAAGTTAAAGATTGTGCATGATTTAATAAGAAGAGTCCATAAGAGGCGGCAGGTTATTTTCGTGCACGAAGAGAAAGAGCTTTTCTCAGTTAATATAGTAAATGAGTGGTACTTTTCTGCATATTAACACTTAAAATCTATTATAACCACAAAGGAAGTACAAGTGAACACTGAAACATACAAACTTTATAGTACGATTCATATATCAGCATTACTAAAGAACTATTTCTCATACACAACAAACTTGGAGTGAATCAATATTTGCGTTTGAAGGAGTGTCCACAGTAGGCTGTCTATAAGTTGCTCAACTGGCAACATGTAACGTGATTATAATCACACACAAAAGCTTATAAGCAGAGGTTGAATTAAAGTGGTTCATTCATGAATGATTAACCTTGTCTATCAGATTATTAGTTATCTCACACAAATCAGCAACATTTAGGAAATCCAAAATGTCATCCAACTCACTATCTTGTATGTCCATTTCTGAGTTGAGGGAACAAATGTTCCCTGCTTCTGCATTTTACCAACTATCAAATCAGAATATCGTGGTTTATTGTCTACAAGCACCATATAATATGGTGGCCAGATTGCACCATATGAGTTAACAAAATGACAAAAATCAGGGAATGCACATCTAAGTGTCAGTGATTTCATCCAAAAGGGAATAGACATATCACAAAATCAGTTATTTTGCATATCACAAAATAAGATTAACAAACTAAGCAGCAAGGGTACAATTTGACAATTACTATAAAATTTCTAGAATTAGAACTTCAGCAGATATAGTCAGAAGGTCAAACTTGTTCATACCTATTACAATAGGTATAAAATTGATGAATTAAAAACATTTCATGAACCATTGTACTGGTATATAGAGAAATTCTCATCTTATAACCATTTAATGAGCAATAACTACTATGCTAAACCCCTTCGAACCAAAAATGATATTACTCACCCCTAGCTGACTTGAAGAAATGCATTTAAACCACCCTGCTCTCTGATTGACTTCAACAATAATAGACTGATTTAACAATAACTACTAACTTATATGGCAGAACGAACTATGAAGACAACATAATCTCCCAAAACATGTTCATCGGGAAAAAGAGCCAGAGCACATTAAAAAGGAGCTATATGCACAGATTGAATGTTTTAGTGCTGACATAGAGTTCATAGACTGAATACATTATTCAAGCACAAACAGCTGCACACACAACTTTGTCAGTACATAAAAGGGGCCTCATCCTAACTCCAGGTAAATGTGCATCATATATTGACATTGTAGCTGATGAAACAACATGTAGCAAACAAAGCAGTACTATATTTTATATCTTCAAAATAGCAAAGATGAGTAAAAAATATAATCCCACAAGATAAGGAGGGAAACTTACCTAATGTAACAACAATCAAGCACATTAATAAATTCAGTGGTAATTTTTTTTAGGAAAACAGACCAACATCTTTAAGGGGACGCTTTAAACTGCGGTAGTCCCTCCTCCGCTGCAACAACTCTTCTCTTGCTTTTGATGATAACTCAGCATAAGCCTTCCTCCTCTTTGCATTTTTATCCAATCCATGACCAACCTCAATTAAACATTCACTTACTTAGCAGGCAAACCTAGTTTTAGAAAATAAGGACAAATCAAAGGCAGCTGAAAATTGTGTAATGAAAAACACAGGGGATTTTTCCATACACACCAAGCAGAACAGGGAACCACTTTCCTTCCTGCCAACATCCCGGAGGGAATTGAACCTCTTGCCAATGACCCCCTTGCCAATGAGCCACAATCAGCAAACTCAGATACCAATGGTAGGCAGGCTGACCAAACTATAAAAAACAAAAGCAATGTCACAGAAGAAAATAATGGTGTTTTACAGGAACATAATTCAATTTTCTAGACCACAATTTGACCTCATCCTAATCCACAGTAAAGATATTACTTCTAAGCATCACTTAGACCGTAAGCTGGTTGAGACAAAGCTAACACAATTTAGTGAGGCCAGCAATATTCCAAATACCTATAATAATTAGGGTTTTTAGCTTCAGAGTAATCTACAACTAGAGCATGTTGCTCTGAGATAGGCTCTATTTCTTCCACTACTTTAGCAGCATCCTCCATCAACATGTCAGTCCTCAAAACTAAGAGTTGCATGGAAACGAACTTCGGAAAATATGAATTGACTTTTGCAGTATCGGTCAACGTTTGCAACTATTCCAACATTCAAATCCGAAAGAGTGAGCAGGAGACAAATGAACAAAAGACAAGGGATTTTTGCATAGGTAGCAGTGGATTGGAGATAGGGAGGAAAACTTACTGCGGAGGTAGACTTCAGCAGAGGGGAGAATTGAACGAAGATTAGATGAGATAAGCAGCAAAGAGGATGCCGTTTGACGCTGCCACCGTCGATGCAGTGATGAAGAGAGCTGGCGGTAGAAGATGGAGGGACGAAACAAGCGTCAACAGAGAGGGAGAATTGAAGGGATAAGAAAGATGAGGGCCAAAGTGAAACAATAAAGGCAGATAGGTGGGAAATTTGGTGAAACAATAAAGGCAGACAGGTGGAAAATTTGGCCTAGGTGGACAACCATTGTGTCAACACACAAAGGAAAGTATTCCTTTTTAAGTTAAGGGTGATAAACGAAAATAAAAGAAATCTTAATAGGCGGTGGGGTGGGACTTATAGAAGAACTGGTGCCTCAATTAATTTCTCCATTTGCAAATTTAATCATGCATGGGAAAGCCCCGCCATAGTTAACGATGACGGAAGACGCATGGCAATTTATCTTCGTACGGGAAAGACTTCCCTGTGGGGAAGTCCACAGGTTTACTCCTCCTTTACCTTCTTAAAACAGCCAAAGATACCATTTCCGCAAAATCTATTGGTTCAGTACTCCCTCAATTTCTCTTTACAATAAAGAAAATCACATCCCATTTCTTCCTCACTAAGGCTGCATTTTCTATTTTCATTCATATTATGTACGATGATGATGATGGGAAGCTCGATGAAGAAAGATGAACCCAAGGCATCGTCGCGGGGATTGTCGTGTTGTTAAATTTAATGGTATCTTGGACTTTCATCTTAAAATCAATTGGTACTAAGTGGAGGTGACCAAGACCATATATGTACGTCATTATCTTTGTAAGAAATCGATGTGGGATATATCTTTCAAAACGCCTTCTCACGTGCCAACGTGGAAACACTCTACGACCCATATCAGACCAAGTTAAAGGGGATTCACACATCATCCCAATAAATCCAACTCGGACCCATGTCTTAAATAGTTGGCTCTGATACCATCTTAAAACTGATTGGTACTAAGTGGAGGTGACCCAAGAACTTATATGTAAGTCATTATCTTTGTAAGAAACCAATGAGGGATATATCTTTCAACACGTGTTTTCCTGGTCCGTTGGAGATGCTATGAACCCAAATTACTACTCCCACAAGGTACATACAATGATATTGGTTACGTAGATATATGATTCATATAACCGATAACTTGTTTTTTTTAATTTATATATGTACTTGAACTTGAATCTGCAGGTGAAAGAAATACCTGAGACATTTTCATCAACAGATGAGTATTTGAGATCGTTTATCTACCCACTGCTTGAAGAAACACGAGCTGGTTTGTGCTCGAACATGATATTGTTGTCTCGATCGCCAACCTGCGAAGTGTCCGAGGTGATACAGTCTGTGGATTACTTCAAGCCTCCTAGAGACAGGGGCAGAGGCAGGGGGGTCTGGAGGGGGCTCCAGCCCCCGCCGAGATAAAATTTACGGGTAATTTTTTTAAAAAAATTTCAGCCCCCTCCAGTATGAAAAAAAATTGGAGATTTTTTTTCCTTTGTATGTCAGCCCCCACCACTAATCTTTTCTGGCTCCGCCACTGCCTAGAGAACTCTACTATTCCATGTCGTCGGTGAAGCCTCCCAAAGAGGATGAGAAAAAGGGGTCATTTATGAGCCTCAGTATGGTGATTTGGTGGCTATTACAGAATCAAGACCTAAAGGTGTTGAAGATTTAAAGAGCTACAGAAGAGAATATACTATTGTTGTTGTTCAACCCGTGAAGGATGACAATGGAGATACATTTTCGATTTTGTCGTCGAAACCAGTCGAGTTTAACAGATGGTCAGGTGAAAAACTATTTGCTGTTTATCTCATCAACTTGAATACTAATATGCGAATTTGGAAAGCGCTGAATCCTGTTTCTGAAGTCTCAAACATGAATATTTTGAGAAGCGTTCTGAATGCTGACCCCAAAGTAAGATTTGCTGATGTTTTGGTTTCTTAAAATAAAGTTATATTTTTCTTTCTTTTATTGGGGTTGTTAGTTATGATCATATCATGTTTCTCCTTACATTTTTAGGGTGGATTAACCTGCACTCGTTGCTCAATTGGGGATTCAGAGCTGAAACAGGTCGAAGCCATTCACGGGTTTGGACTAAATGAATCCCATGAAAAGGCTGTTCTGAGTTGTATTGCTACAAAAGATTGTGATCATCAGAATACAGTGAAGCTGATATAGGGTCCTCCCAGAACTGGCAAAACGAAGACTCTTGCTGCTCTTCTGTTCTGCCTCTTTTGGGTGAAATGCAGAACATTGACTTGTGCTCCCACCAATGTTGTAGTTGTAGGGGTTGCAAACAGGCTAATGGGCTTGCTCAAGGCAACTATCGAGCGAGGAGTGTATGGACTCGGAGACATAGTCTTGTTTGGTAATGCTAAACGGATGAATGTAGAGGAATTATCTGTTCTTTGGTCCAGCTGTTTGAAGACCCTAAGAAGAAATGTCTGGCAGAAAAAATCAGGCTTGGAATTTCTGATGACAAAGAGGAAAATAGCAAAGCCTTTGACAAGTTTTCATCGAGAAATTCTATGAAAAATTGGAAAAATTGGAAAAATTGCAATTTTGTATGGAATAATTCAACATTCACTTGTCGACATGAGTGAAAAATTAGCGGAGGACATGTGTAAAGTTGTGAAAAATTTGCATGTTGTTAGAGCTTTGTTTCAGAAAGCTGCTGTGTTTTCAGATGAAGATTTAAAAGATGTGTGTGTGGAAATGAGCAGAATTTCGATTAGGTATGTTACAGAAACTAAAAGCCATTCAAGAAGAGATATTCCGAATGCGTCTCCCAAATCTATTTGAAAAAAATGGAATCAGAAGCTTTTGTTTAAGCAACACTCGCTTATTGTTCTGCATAGCTTCAAGTTCTGCCAGTTTGTACGTTGAAAAGAATGTCGATGACGATGAAGCTGAAAGAGTGATAATACCACTGGACTTACTCATAGTTGATGAAGCTGCTCAACTCAAGGAATGTGAATCTACTGTACCCCTTCAGCTTCATGGCCTCCGTTAGGCCATCCTAATCGGAGATCAGAAACAGCTATCGGCAATGGTTCAAAGCAAGGTTACAATTACTAATATTTCCACTCATGACACTAATTTCACTATGATTGTATATAATAAAGTACTAAAATGTGGTATCACTTTTGGCGCGACACTTTGTGCAACAGATGTGCGATGAGGCTAGTTTCAGGAGAAGTTTATTCGAGAGATTGGAGACATTGGGACACCCGAAACACCTCCTGAATGTGCAATACATGATGCATCCATCAATCAGCCTGTTTCCAAATACGGAGTTCTATGGCAAACAAATCATGGATGGTCCTAATGTGAAGGACATTGCGTCCTACACCAAAGGCTTTCTTGAAGGATCCATGTATGTGCCATACTCCTTCATCGACATTAACAATGGCAAATAAATGTTTGACAGATACAGCCCCAAAAAATGGTGGAAGTTTACGTTGTCGCGGAGATCATAGCTAAGCTTCACAAACGTATGACATTTCGTGTTTATGATAATTATTATATATTGTTTGTAACAAGTGGTGCTCAAACTTCGGGGTTTTCAACCCTTACTTTAGTTTATGAAGAGTTCTTGCACATTATTTGTTGGTGCAGAGTATCTTGTGACTAAACAGAAGGTTTGGATTTGGTGCATCTCGCCGTACAATACCCAGGTATTTGCAATTCAGGAAAAACTTGGGAAAAATATAGCTCCGACCATGGGCGGATCTAGGGGGAGCGAGGGGTGCACCCGCATCCCCTACGATCCGCCGATCAAAGAATTTTAGGTATAACTTTGGACGATTTATTTTGAAATTAGCCAATCAGCCCCTCTAACACTTTAAATGTCAGAGGTGCTAAGAAATCTGGGAGAATTAGTGGTTGTATCTCTATATTTACCTACTTGTCTACAATTATACCTACTGTGTACTATTATGTCAAACATTAAATAAAAAAACTAAAAAAATTCTATGTATATAAATATTTCTAATAAATTTTAACCGTGAAAAAGGTTTAGTACTCTCTCTGCTTCTCTATTAGTGACACACTTGCCTTAATAAAATATTTTTATAAATTTAGATTAACTTTGTAGGATTAATCATCATAAAATATTAACATTGTAAAATGTATAAAATTTTTTATTTTTTTTCTATATGATGAGAAATTTAAATTTTTTGGATCAAAATTTTAAATTTCATATTTTAAATTTTCTAATATAATTAATTAATCATAAATTATTGATAGTATCCCTAATTTAAAATATTTAGTTATTACACTATACAAAAAAAATTATCATTATAAACCAACCCCTTACATTTAACTCTAGTTTTGCCACTGACTCCTACATTTACCGCGGATTCTCGGTGAATGGCCGGTCCGTTGACGGGTTTCAAGGTGGTGAGGAAGATGTGATTATCATCTCGACGGTGCGATGCAACGGTAACGGATCCGTTGGGTTCCTCTCCAATCATCAGAAGACAAACGTGTCTCTCACCCGAGCAAGGTCCGTTTGGATCCAATAATTCTGTTAATTAATTAACTGAGTGTGATTTTATTTTAATTTTAAATTCTCTCTGCATTTTGGGTGCAGGTAACTAGGTATTGCTTGTGGATACTGGGGAACAGTGCGACATTGATGAACAGTGCGACGGTTTGGTAGAAGCTGGTTTTGGATGCTAAGGCTCAGGGTTGCTTTCACAGTTCCACAGATGATCAAATTTTGGTCCAGGCAATTTCCCATGCCTTGACTGATTCCTATAGGTTGGCCGGTGTAAAGTCATAATCATCTCATGAATTTATGTGTTGGTATTTATAAACTAGTATTAAAGAAAAAAACATTCTATGTTGGAACATACTGTCGAAAAGCATATTTACGAGAAGAATATTGCAACGGATTTTGGTTTATGAAAATTGGATATTTAACAATATTTGATTCAGCCGAATAGAAGCATAAATGGAATTATGGAAATTCCCTATATTTATGGAATTGGATTAATGGAACATTGTGGGATAGTTGAGATAAGGAAACTCATTTTATTCATGGGATTTGGATATGCTTCAGAAGCAGATAAGGAATATGAATATTATGGAGATAATCATGGAGTATTCTGATCTACAATGGACTATAAATAGAGGACATTATACGGCTGCAAAACATACGAATTAAACCGAGAAAATCTGCACATCGGATTTTCTATCTATCGAGAGTTTTGCCGAGAGCCAAAATTACCATATTCCAACATACGCGACCTGTGTGTTAAAGTTCAGAACGCATGTCTTAATTCCTCGGGAGGAGG
>JAULKK010297968.1:0-12788 GCA_032355705.1 Rubia peregrina
CCTCTGACTGCACTCCAATCATTAACACGCTGTTTAACAAATACGTTTGACCATTAATATGTTTACCTACATATGACGACAAATAAAAAATTAATATCTAGAAACTAGTTGTTATGTGAACAATATCATATACGATAATATTGTTGTTCATATATCTATTCAAATATGCGGTCAAATTTTGATCGAGAATAGTGTCAAAAAACAAGAATACAATTTCAGTTGGGACAGAGGGAGTATAAAAATAAGGTCTTTACTGGTAAAAAATTAAAGGATAATTATCAAATAAAAAACATTACTACTCCCTCCATCCCACAACTATTAGTCTTTTTTTAAAAAAAAATTTAGCCCGTCCCACAAATTTGATCACTTTTAAAACTTACCTACTTTAGTAAGGTTTGTGTCCTTATTTTTCCCATTTATTCCTTAAATTTATTATGGTGGACTGAATTATCACCAAATATTTTAAGTTTTGGGTCAGATTTATTGATGTCAATTAGGCCCAAACATAATTAGCAATCCATTACTTCTCCACTTAACAAAAAACTAACCCTAACATTTTTAAATTTACAGAATTCAAATTGACTAACCTAATGAATAGATTCCAGACCATTCTTTTTGGGTGTTGCTACATCACGCCGTGTATTTTACTTACTTACGCCTTAATACGAATGTACGTGTATAAAATTTAAATTTAATTTAATTTTTTAAATTAACAAAATAAAATGAAATACCTAATTTTTTTTTAAAAAAAACCTTCTCCCTCCTCACCGGCCGCCAACACCTCGCTGCCTAGATCTAGAGTTGAACATGTGGTGTATGATGCTGGTGTATATGCTGAAGCCACCCGGCCAGCTAAATCCATAGTGTTGTCGCCTTTATGCACTCATGTTGGGGTGAGAACTTTGTCGCCGAAACTTTTGTTTTCTGGGATTAAACATGACATTTGTGCTAACTATGTTATATTTTCATGTGTTGTACATGAAGGGTCATCCCACTGCTGGTGTTGCCGTATTTTGGCTTTGGATGGGTGGTACATGATGTTGAGGTAGTTGTTGATGCCACCACGACTGCCACATCCTTGGTGGTGCATGTTGGGCTTTACGATGTTGCAAAGGTAAGGCCAGAAATGATTTTTGGTGCTTCTTTTATGTTCATCCCTCCTGCGATTGCATGGATTATATTTCATTACACAAATACCTCGACGATTCCGGCTAGTTAATACCTAGAGCCCCATAAACATATCTTGGGTTGGTACGGAAATGAGATACCCAATAGCTGGAGACAAAATATTATGATGATAAAACATAAGTAAATGCGCCTCCTCTTTGGCTTCCAATGATAAAGGTACATGGGCAACCATATGATCCCCATTAAAATTTACATTGAATCCCTTACAAACTAGTGGATGCAAACAAATAGCATCTCCTTCCACTAAAATGGGTTGGAACGTATGTATACCTAATTTATGCAAAGTAGGTGCTCTATTGAGCAATACATGATCTCTTTGTATAACTTGCCCCATACAATGCTTTCTCTTTCCCGAATTTTATTCTTAGCAGCTCCTATGTTAGAATCTTGATGTTGTCTAATTAGATCACGGATTACAAATGTCTGGAAAAGTTCAATAGCTATTTCTTGAGGTAATCCACATTAACGTAATGAAAGTGAAGATCCAACAACAATAGCAGACCGTCCTGAATAATCTACTCGTTTTCCGAGCAGAGAATCTCGAAATCTTCCTTCTCTACCTTCAATTACATTGAAAAATTACTTGTAAACTTTATTATGATCATCCTTAATTGGATGACCACGTCAAACTCTATTATCAACAAGTGTGTATTGATGGCTTCTTAGACTAATTTTTCCTAGTACATTACCAATTCCCCTGGCGTAGATCTATTTGTTGTTAATAGATTGGTAAAAGTGTTCCGACAGATAAATCTTCTATAGAGTTCATTATTATCCAAACTCATTAGCATACCCCCATCTATCTGAATGATGGGTCGAGGAAGAACTAGTAATAGACAGAAAACTATCCATTTTGGTTCTATATTTGTTCGAATAAAATGCTTTCTCAGCTCTATATGTGAACCAAAAAATCCTTTCTTCTTCCACTATGAGAACAAGGGATCTGCACAAATAGGAGAAGTAGCAGTATTCGCCAATATCGAAAGAATAAGAGTTATCAATCAGAACAACTGGTTGAGCTGCGACCACGAGCTTTGCATTACTGGGCTACGAGTTATGAGATATTGAGTTACTGAATTCTAAGCTACCTTCCATAGAATAATGGCTTTTATTTTTTGTCGGTATGGTGTTCCATAAGGGAGGAGCTAAAAATATTGTCACAATTCCACCATTACTTTCCTATTCTATTTAGTAGTTGGTCGCATTGTTATTTCTATGATATTTCTATTATTTTTATGTATAGGATCACTGCAGCAAGTGCGCGATGCATTAAGGTTTCGGAAGATTACTTCACCCTTGCGGCAAAATAGTCTTTTAAGTGTCTATGGATCTTTACCTGTTTTGGTACATGTTGATTTCTTTCTTTCTTTTTCAAGTGGCAGATGATGCAAATGTTCTCGCTGATGCCACGAAAACATTCCCTTCTGGGGTAAAAATAGGCCACTACGGTCTTATAATGGTTAGATTTAAACATCTGAATTAGAATTACGTAACACCTGTGTTATGTTTCCCTTCCCACCTGAGCACAAACATCTACCCCTTGCATGGAGGGATTACGATAGAAGCTCCATATTTAATGCAATGGGAAACTGGGCGTCATGTTTAAATCGTCCGTCGGACCAGGGTGATAATTAACATCTTTCTATCTATACAATTAAATCTTATTTTACATGGCTTGAACTGATAGTTTAAATTTTACTGCAGGTTAAGCAACCATGAGCTATTTAGTTCCATTAGGATGGCTTAACCGAAGTAATTTACAAAAATGGGAATGGAAATATGCATGGATGACCAATGTTTGAAAACTACAGAGATAAAAGAAATGGGTGGTTATATGATGCTGGTATATGATGCTGGTTATATGTGGTGGTTATATGTGACTATATTGTGTCGGTTACATGTGCTTATATAGTGCTGGTTATATTGTGGGAAAAGGCCCAGATATCCATTCGAGTGAAACCTTTATTCTATTGTTCACTATGAATTGTTAGGCCCATATTAAATTTTGTTTGGTGTTGTTAGCTAGGTTAGAACCCTTGTTTGTTTGAGTGTGCTGCTAACTGTGACAATTTTTTTGAACCCTTGATTTCTGCAACCATGTTTTATTTGCATTGGAGGCTAGGTTATGGGTGAGATTTCTTTTTTCCATAAGGTGGCCACCGATTCAATAACTAAATTAGGCTGGTAGCCTAAGGACTTTTTTTTCCTAATGTGAAAACATTGTTTTCGAAGGCTGTGCAAACATATCAGATTTGGGCTGAGACAAGAAACCATTCAAAGTGCATTACAATGGCTTACAACAAAAATAGAGATAAATGTTGTTGCAGCAGTAAAAATGGCATTGTCTACTTACATGTTTACTTATAAAAGCAATATTTTGCAATAAAATAGAGAATACTAGCTGCATAACTTAAGCCCCTTTGTTGATATTTTCACGCTACCAAATATACTCTTAATATATTTTCACGCTACCAAATTCTCATCAATGAATGCTACAAATCCGAAGACGAGCTACGATAATGTCAGGTTGAATTACTCTTAATTATCCGGTGTGATATTGAGGCTAGGAGTGACAACTATGCCGTGATTAACTTTAGGACTGAATAACATCGAAGTTGATGACTTATTTGGAAGGTTCATTCTTCGTGTTGCATAGTCGCTAAGTCCACCAGGCATAACACGGAGTTTAGAGGGCATAATTGAGATACCGATGTTCTAGAAAATTCATGTTCAATCACGGGCAAAATTTGCGTGTAATTTTCACATAATGTGCCTCACTGTACGAGAAAAAATAGCAACACATTTAACAAACTACAAAAAGAAAAAGGAAATCTAGGATTTTGTTCATAATTTGCACATAATCTTATATTTTGCACACAATTTGCACACAATCTACCTCACAGAAGAATAGCACACTTGCACACATTCAAACACAAAAATCTATCCTGACAATTTCATAACCACAAAATTTTCATTAAAGAAACTATAAACTTTTTTAAACACAGTAAATACCGAGCCATCTCTTTTCCATTCCAATCTAGAACCACTACAATCACGAAACTCGAAACACTAAAATTTAACAAGAAATGAGTATAGTAGTACCTTGCCCTTGTAAATAATCATTTTTCTTGTTACTACATGTACCAAGACCATAGCGAGAACGCTAGATCTTAGCCAAGTCAAATTAAAACAAAAAAAAGAATAAAAAATAGGTACAAGACTCCTACAGCTCTCCATCCCTCACTGGTGCGTCGATCGTCCGACAGATTAATCAACACCAATTGCCGGTTGCAACTAATTATTGACATTTTTTAGTTTTGTTGTTAGGAATAATAGAAATATAGAAAATCTTTTTTGGGTTTAATTTGATTCGACTGGTGGTGATGTACAGGAGATTGCCTCAGCCAAAGTTCAAGCGACGGCGGAGTATGGTTTTTTAAGGCCACGACCTTTTGAGTTTGGACAGGGTGAATCTTGGTCCTGGGTTTTATACTCCATATGTCCGATTCAAATATGCACATAATCTCTTTCGTTTTCCGTTTGTATTAAATATGTTTTCACTCTCTTATTTTAATATTATCTATTTATAGGTAAATACTGATTAAAATTAATTTTAAAATAAGTTTTTATTTTAAAAATATTATTGACCAATACGATCATCTCCAATAAAAATTAAGTGAAGTAAATATTTTTTTTGAAAGTAGTGCACACCTCGTGTTCATGGCAGAATCAATATAAGTTTATTCAACTGCTTATAGATGTGTCATTCTAAATTATGAGTGCATATTCTGGTCGATATATATACACACACATGTGTTTGTTATCTATAGATTTTTATATTATAAATAACCAAAATACAATAGTCGAGTCTATTTGGTTGGGTAAGTCGGAGTGTCTCATAATTTGGATTTTTTTGAGTTAGAAACTGATAGCACCTTTTAATTAGAACTAATTAAAAACTATTCTTTTGTTGTTCGATTCACCCAAAAGAAAATGATCAATCGACTGCTGCATTTCCTAATTGTTCAAATTTTGTAGGATTAAGAAAAAACTATTGAACTAATACTAGAAAAATCCAATCCAGTAAAACTGTATTTGCACATTCAAATTGACAAAGTTTCAGCAATGGATTACAAATGAATATAATGTAAGCTACAATTTTGCACACATGTCAAGGAAAATAAAGTCCACGTATTCACGTGTTCTAAAAACACAATATAAGCTCATAGGATCCCTTTAACCGTTTTTTGCAAATTCCAGTGATGTTTGGCACATCTCAGATTCTCAACGTCTCACCTGGGAAAAACAAATAGAACTAGTGAATTCTACACCAGATTCGATTGTAATATGGTTCTTGATTTCTCCACTAAGAAGTTACTTTTTGTAAACGAGGCATAGATCCAGGTGCATCTTATGTAACAACTAAGACAGAAACATATGAAACATATTGAATCCCATAAACTCGTATAATTAAACAAAGCATTCAATGAATGTGTTAGTTGAATAACAGGAAAGAGAACAATAAAGTGGTGCAGAAGAGTTGGTGTGTGTGGCCATATAGAATTTCTCACTCCCCTCCCAGCTCAAAGAATCTCGAACGGCTTGATCACCAACAAATGACTTTTATGTATCTCCTTGAACAATGTCACTGCTGCAAAGAACCCTCTCAATTTTTTCTGGCACGTCACTGGAAAAGGATGCTGCTCACCATTTCTCGAAGGCCTACTCATGTAAGAAGTTTGTTTCTACAAACACCTAACAAAATATTAATTAGAAAAACCAATCAATAGAAAATAATTTTTGAAAGGTTAACGATGCAACACTCACTTTAGGACTTTTAGGTTGTCTAAACGTCCGCACGAGTGGCCTTTTCTCGTTCATGGTTGCTACATGTTCTTGAGCAGTTGTCAATTACTGAAATTTTAGACCACTTCCCAGTTCATAGTAGTATTGTGCAACATATGCAATGGGAAATGTTATATAAATACATAGCAAAATATCACTTAATTATATATAAAAGGCTATACCTTGTCAGTGTGCGCACCCTCTCGCCATGGAACCTTCTCCACAACCCAACCATCAGGAAGGTTGTAGTGAGATATGGCTGATGTAGAAGCCAAAGTCGCCAACTCACTCTCATGCATCCCTTCCCTCTAGTTAACCACATGAAAATGTAAACAGTGCGATTTTATCATCAAAGTAAAAATAATTTTTTCTGTTACCAAAATGTTTTGATCGCCATGACTACAACAATACATTTATTATACTACATAAACATTAGTAGAAAAAACAAAATTCCTATTCAATCACAGACATAATTTTCACATAAATTTCTTTACTATATGGAAAACAACTGTAGCACATTTATCAAACTACAAAACCACCAAAACACCAGACAAGGATAATGAATCAGAGACCCAAGAATGACCAACATGGGTAATGTTAAGAGCATAACCATTACCAACAAAGACACGATTGTTATCTGAATAAGGAGTCACGCGTTGAAGAGCGGACTGAGAAGAAGTCATGTGGTTGGTAGCGCCAGAATCAGCTATCCAACGAATATGCGGTGAAGCGGCAGGAGAAGAAACCCGAGAAACCAAATGAGGACACGTGGAGGCAAAATGACCAAATTTCTTACACCACTGACAATGCAACTGGTACCATTCATCGTGTAATTTAGGATAAGAAGAAGCAACATGACCCGATGAGTAACACCCTTGACACTCGAGTCCAAAAAAAGAATTCATCTTTTTTTATTACAAAAAATGGCTGGAGACTACAGAATGGAGCTTGAATACACGCTCGACTGGAGAGCGTGTGAAGCCACGCGCAGCAAAGGGAATGCGCGCGTATGTCCACTCGCGCGTGGTTACACGCGATGCTGATACAGTACTGGGAGGTCGCGTGGATCTGGTGGACACTGCTCAGTCTGCAACCGGAGAAGACGAAGGAGCAACGGTCCAGTTGACAGACGACTGGGGAACACCCTCGGACGGCGGAGAAAGGAGGCTTGGACGGTGGACTGGATCGAGTGGCGGCGGCGGACTTGTTCAGAAAAGAACTAGCAGCGAGCAGATGTCAGGGAAGATGACCGGTAAAAACGGGATCAGCTAACGATGAGGGAGGAGGTCGAACGGTGATCGGCGGAGCAAAAAACGAAAGGAGAATGGATGGTGGGCGGCGGTCGAAGTTGAGGATTGGGAACTGTCAGAAAAATTTGGGGGAAAACAGAGATAAAAGCCAAGAATTTTAGAGAAACCTGACTGATACCATGATAGAATGTAAAACCCACAAATAATTTTGTCTGTGTGTATTCATATATATAGTGCATACAAAGAGTATACAAGACATAATCATATATGAAAAATGATATATAAAAACCAATCAGAAATGATATTCCTTTCTTAACATGATATAATTGATCTACAATTCTATTAATAACCATAAAATTTTCATTCAAGAACTCTAAACTTTTTGAAACACATTAAATACCAAACCATCTTCTTTTCTATTCCAATTCAGAACCACTAAATTCAAGAAACTTGAAACACTCCAATACTTAGGTGTTACAAAAAGCAAGTATTAAAAGTACCTTGTCATTGTAAATAATCATCTTCCTGCTACGACCAGTAGCAGGACCAGGACCAGAACCGGAACGAACGCCTAGACCTCAACCAAGTCAAATTAAAACAAAGAAACAAAATAAAAATTAGCTACATAAATCCTACAGCTCTCCATCCCTCACCGGTGCGTCGATTTTCCGACGGATTTATCAACGCCAATTGCCAGTTACGATGATTTAAATTTAACAGATTTGATTGAATACTTACGATTCCAGCAGATTTCAAGAATAAGATTGCAGTGGTTGCAGACTCTAACATAAAAATCTAGGTTGACGAATTCATTCAAAGACTATATATCTATACATAATGATAAATTCATCTGAATAGTATTTCGAAAACTAACATGGAACAATGCTGTAAGCTCTCCATCCATTCAATTTTCCTAAAATATTTCTACTCTCTCCATTTTAGCCAAATCTGCACAGAATATTTTTTCTGTTAAAATTGTTAAAATTTGACCACGTATTTGAATAGATATATGAACAATAATATTATCGTATGAGATATTTTTAGATTCTTCGTAACATGTAGTCTATAAATATTAACTTTTTATGTGTCGTTATTGTACATAGTTACATATATTTACAGTCAAAATGTTTATTGGATACCCTGAAAAGATTCTGTGCAAGTTTGACTAGACGGAGGGAGTAGATAGGTAAACAACTAAATACTGACATTTTGTATCTTTGTTGTTACGGTGGTTGATACGGCAGAGGATTTTGTACCGCGGCGGGTGGGATTTCGTGCGGTGGTTGGTACGGTGGAGAGTTTGCCTCGCCCAGAGTTCAGGCGGCGGCGAAGGATGGATTTTAAAGGCCACGTCTTTTCGAGTTTGGACAAAGTGAATTTTGGTCCTGGATTTTTATAGCATTTCTAGGTGCTCCTTCTCGCACAAATCTTTTTTGTTTTTCACTCTCTTATTTTAATATTATTTATTAATAGGTAGATACTACTCGTGGATTAAAATTCATTTCAAAATAATTTTTGTTTTAAAAAAATTATTGACCATTAGGATCATCTTCAACAAATATTAAGTGATGATTTTTTTTTGAAAGTAGTGTGCACCTAGCGTTCATGGCAGAATCAAGATGAGTTAATTCAACTGCTTATAGACGTGTCATAAATTGTGCATGTGTGTTCTGACCGATCTAACACACACAAACATTTGTGTGTGTTATCTCTATATTTTATAATATTATAGATAATCAAAGCACAATTGTCGAGTCTAATTGGTTGGTTCAGTCGACTTGTCTCATAATTTGATTTTTTTGAGTTAGAAATTGACAACACTTTTTTTCTTAGAACTGAATAAAAAATATCTCCGGTCGTTCGATTCACCCTAAAGAAAATGATCGATCAACTGCTGCATTTCCTAATTATTCAAATTTTGCAGGATGAAGAAAAAGCTACTGAACTAATACTAGAATAAATCCAATAAAGCAAAATTGTAGTTGCACATTCGAATTTGACAAAGTTTCAAATGATTTTAAAGTTAGCCACAGTTCTGCACACAAGTCAAGAAAAATAAAGTCTAAATGTTCATGTGTTCTAAAAACACAATATGAAGTTCATACATATTCTATAGATCCCTTTTAATAATATATTTTTTTACAAATTTCGGTGATGTTTGGCTCATATCAGCATCTCACCTGCAAAACACAAATATAACAAGTGAATTCTACACTAGTTTAGATTGTAATACGGTTCTTGATTTCTCCATTAAAAAGTTACTTTTTGTAAACGAGGCATAGATTCTGGTGGATCTTATGTAACGGCTAAGATGGAAAATTATGAAACATATTAAATCCCATAAACCAGTTGAATCAAACAAAGCATTCTATGAAATTGTTAGTCGCATATCTGGAAAGAGAAAAATACCGAGGTGCAGAAGAGTTTTTGTGCATGGCCATATAAAATTTCTCGCTCCACTCCCGGCTCATAGATTCTGGAACTACTCGATCACCCACGAACGGTTTCCATGTACCTCCTTGAATGATGCCACTGCTGCCAAGAACCCACTCAACTTTTTCTGGCTCCTCACTGGAAAAGACGATTGCTCACCGTTTCTTGAAGGACTTCTCATATAAGAGGACTGTTTCTATAAAGACACAAAAAAAGAAGATAAACACAAGTAGAATTTTTTTTTGAAATATTGACAATCTAATACTCACCTTAAGACCCCGAGGCTATCCAAAAGTCTGAGCGAGTGGGCTCTCTTCATTTGTCACTGCTGCGTGCTTCAGAGCAACTGTTAATGACCGGTATTTCTTACCACTTCCCAGTTCATAGAAGTACTATACAAGAAAATTGGCATTATGCAATTAGTACTGTAAGAGAGAGATGTCACAAATTTTATAGGAAAATACTTTACCATATCAGCGTGGGCATATTTAAAGCCTTCTCTCCGTGGAACCTCTTCCATTACCCAACCATTAGGAAGGTTGTAGTGACTTTCAGCGGTTCTAGAAGCCAAGGTCGTCAACTCACTCTCACGCATCCCTTATGTGTAGTTAGTCATCTGGAAAGGTAAACAGCCAAATTTTATCATCAGAGTTAAAAATAATATTTTCAATCATCAAGATGTGTTGATCGTCATAACCATAAAAACAAGCTTATCATACTACATAAACAACAATAAAAATGAAAAAAAAAATCTTGTCTAATCATGGACATAGTGTGCACATAATACACCTCACTATACGGATAACAACGACAACACATTTATCACATTCAAACACGATCCTAACATTTTCATGATCGTAACCACACATTTATCACACTACAAAAGCAACATAAACTAGGAAATTTGCACATAATTTGCACACAACTTGCCTCAATAAACAACCGAACATTTGCACTTGTTCAAACACAAAAATAGCAACTCATGCAAGCACTCAAACAAGATCCTAACAACTTTATAACAATTTTCATTCAAGAAACTTAAAAAAAAAGTTGAACACATTAAACACCAAGGCATATGTTTTCCATACCAAGGCAAAACCACTGCATTCACAAAACTAGAGAACACATGAGCACTAAAATGTAAAAAGAAACGAATTATTAATCGTACCTTGTCATTTCATTGTAAATAATCATCTTCCTGCTACGACTAGAACCAGGAGCAAAATCAGAACCTGACCAGCAATCGGAACCAGATCGTCTAGATCCCTGCCAAGTTAAAAAAAAAACCCCAAAAAATATAGTGAATAAAAAATCATTCCGAAAAACTATATATAAACATCACGAAATAAAATTTAAATATGAAATGCTACTACAAAATTCTAACTTGCCTTCTTACCAGCCTCTCTACCGCTCTCAGTGACCGGAATTTTCTAATCCCACACAGCTAAAGAATGTAGCATTCATATATACCCCTCAAAATCCCACACAGCTAAAGAATCGCACAGAAAAACTCCCACGTACTAGTAATCACGAAAAAAAATATGAAAAATGAAACATAAAAATCGAACCTTGTCAACGACGCCGGAGCCGGTGCGGCAAACTTCTTCAACTCTCCATCCCTCAGGGAGCCTGAAGCCGATCGATCTTCTAGCGTCTCTCCAGCAAGCAGTGATGACGGAATTCGGCAGAACATTAACGCCAATTACCGGCCATTTTGATCATCCCCGTGGTCAGCAGTGTTGTACAGACATACGGTGGTGGTAATGGCGGCCCCGCCCCGCCCCTCCTAGCCCAGCCCCGCCCCTCCTAAAATTCCCTTCTAGTTCCACCACTGCTAGTAAGGCTGATGAACTTTGGAATGGCAGGGTATTTGGTTTGGCGGAGGGATATGAGTTTCGAACAGAGCCTATTATGTGACAGTGTGTTGGTGCCGGTGCGAAATCTCCAGAAGCAGGGAATCTTTTTGTTTTTGTGCACCGTTACGTATTTCCTGCACAATCTTTTTTGTTTTACGCTTATATTAACTTTGATTTTACACTTTTGTTTTGTTATTATTTCTCCATATTGATAAATACTTACTCATGGTTTTCACAATTAAAATTCATTTCAAAGTCAGTTTTTGTTTCAAAAATATCATTGATCAATAAAAAGGAATATAATCATCTTCAAAAAAAAAACTACGTTAAGAAATTTTTGATGTTTTAAAAAAAGTAGTAAATACCTTATTTTAATAATAGAGTGAAGACAATTTTATTCAGCTACTTGCAGAGGTATTATTTAAAATTGTGCGTGCATATTTTCATCAGTGTATTTTTTAAATAAAATATGTTATCTATAATTTTTATATTATAAATATCTAAAAATAATCGCCGACTATTAAGGTTAGTCGAGTTCTCACAATAATTTGAATTTTTAAATAAGAACTAATTGTACTATCTGCTTAGGACTAATTTTATTTTTTTGAGGTGTGATTTGTTAGGGCATTAGTCGTTTTTGGGTATATCGACTACGTGCATCGGAGGAGGGATCAAAACTGGAGGTGTGCACTTGGAGAGCAAGTAGAGTTTGCAACAACCCCCAAAGATCTGTTATACGGATTTGGTCAAGTTGGAGTGGCAGCTCGGGTCGGGGCAGAGGTGAAATCGACAGTAATGTAGGTCATGTCGGTGAAATGAAGATTTTTCAACTATTACATGCAATTTATATCTTTGTGTTCGACTATGAATTCTAGATTGAAGTGCGATAGACGAGATGAATTTATGCAGTTCCTTATAAAGGTGTTAATTTGAAGTGTGCGAAAATTGTCGATCATACTTAGATCAATCATTTTATTTTTATATACTCCACACGAAGAGCCAAATGGGGGAGAATTTGCATTTTATTTGGAGTTTTTATAATTTTATATGTTATAAATAATTAAAAATAATCATAAATAATTACTCCCTCTGTCCCAGCTTAAATAGCACAGCAATCATTATTCCGCAGTTCAAGAAATATGTTCGGCCGTTAATATCTTTACCTACGTATAATAACGGCAAATAAAAATTTACTTTTCAGAAACTACGTGTTGCG
>JAULKK010297977.1:0-12788 GCA_032355705.1 Rubia peregrina
AAGTTCTTGATCAGGTTCTTCAACCTCTTCTTGGGTTGGGTTTCTCCTCGAAGAACCCCCGATCTCTAACTCCACTTGCTTTTGGGCACTATCAACTTTCTCTGAATCACAAGGATTACAAAACTCTTTTACAGGATGTAAGATTCATCAAATGTAACATCTCTACTAATTACAAATTTGGGTGATTTTGGATCAGGATACCACAATCTAAATCCTTTTACCCCTGAAGCATAACCGAGGAAAATACATTTCTTAGCCCTAGGCTCTAGCTTTCCCTCGTTAACATACATATATGCTAGACACCCAAATATTCTTAAATTAGAGTAATCAGCAGGAGTAGCTGACCAAACTTCCTCCGAAGTCTTAAAATCAAGAGGTGCACATGGAGAGCGGTTGATGATGTGAAAAGCCGCAGAGATTGCTTTAGCCCCAAATTCTAATGTCAACTTGGCATTTGAGATCATGCATCGAGCTCTTTCCAAAAGAGTATGCTTCATATGCTGTCACATCATTCTATTGAGGCATCATTCTAATAGTGCGATGTCGAGATATTCCTTCATTCTTGCAGAACTCATTGAATTAATTTCCCCAAAATTACAGCCCATTATCTGTCCTCAGACGCTTAATTGTTTTCCTTTCTATAATCAATCAAGGTCTTCCATTTTTTAAATGTTAGGAAAACATCACTTTTAAGCTTCAAAAAATATACCCACACTTTTCTTGAATAATCATAACAAAAAAAGTATGCATATATCTTGTGCCACCCTTTGAAGAAACACGAGAGGGCCCCTAAAGATCAGAATGAATGTAATCCTAAGTACCTTTTGTTTTATGAATTGTAGGTGAACGAAATCTAACTCTTTTCTGCTTTCCAAAAATACAATGTCCACAAAAGTCCAACTTACCAGTACTTTGACCACAAAGTATACCTCTCTTGCTTAACAGTGTTAACCCTTTCTCACCCATATGTCTCAACCGCATATGCCATAATTTGGTGATGTCTTCATCTGAGGAAGTTGAGACGGCCACTACCCCAGTAACTTTAGATCCCTGCAAAACATATAAAGTGCCAACCCTGCAAACTTTCATTAGCACAAGAGCACCTTTATAGGTTTTCATAATTCCACCATCACCTGAATATCTGTACCCGAGAGCATCAAGAGTGCCAAGAGAGATGAGATTTTTCTTTGAGTCAGGAACATGCCTAACATTAGTGAGTGTCCTAATAATGCTATCATACATTTTAATTTGAATTGCTCCCCTACCAAAAACCTTACAAGGAGCATTATTACCCATTAAAACAATTCCACTATCTCATTCTTCATAAGTGGAAAAACGCCCCCTATCATAACTCATGTGGTAAGAACAACCTGAATCTAAGAGCTACTCACTTAGAAGACCTTGATTTATTAACCATGGCTACAAATATGATTCCATCACTCTCATCTTCTTCTACACTAGCTTCACCAGCATTGCTGCTATTCTGCTTATTTTTTATATTTTTTCTTTATTTTTCAATTTAAAACAGTCAGCCTTAATGTGCCCATTTTTCTTGCAATAGTTGCAAATTTTATTTATGTATTTAGACTTCGACCCCCTTTGGATCTACTGCCTTCAAAATCTCTAGTTTCACCTCTACCCATAACAAACAAACCTCAACATGAGTTCCACTTGATTCCCCCGTAATGTCCCTATCAATCTGCTCTTTAGATTTTAATGCATATTTTATAGTATTGTATGAGATCGACTCTTTCCCATAAATCATAGTATCTTGAAAATACTTAAAGGAGATGGGAAGGGAACATAACAATAAAATGGCTTGATCTTCTTCATCAACTTTAGCATCTACATTTTCCAAATCCAAAATGATGGAATCAAATTTATCAAGATGTGAGAGTATAGATGTACCTTCTGCCATTTTCAACACTACAACTTATGTTTCAAATAGAGGCGATTCTCCATTGTCTTCTTCATGTATGTATATTTTAACTGATCTCATATACCTTTGGCGGTTCTCTCACTAGCAACTTCTTGCAAAACCTCGTTAGAGAGATTAAAATAATGGCTAATCTAGCCTTCTTGTCTAGATCACCAAAATCTTCCGGCGACATGACCGCTGGCCTTTTCTCCACTCCTTCAAGGACTAGCTCACATCCATCCTGGATTAGGATGGCTTCTATCTTAAGTTTCCACGTACCGAAGTTTACACTCCGGTCAAACTTTTCAATAGAAGTCATTGTTACCGTCATGGTTGCTAATAGATCAAAAATAAGATATGACTCTAAAACCAATTTATTAAGAATACAAATCTTTTGAGGTATGTATTAGCCTGAAAAGATGGATAACAAAGACAACGTAAAGAATATAAAGGAAATAATGAACACATGGATTTACATGGTTTGGTCAAATTAACCTACATCCACTACCGGAGAAGACCGGAAGCTTCACTATAAGTGGAGAGAGTATTACAAGGCTTTGCCTACCACCTATGAAAGAATTGTGTGGCAAAATAAATAAAAAAATTGGCTTCTTCAACTACAAAAGGAGAGTTAAATGGATAAGAAAGCAAGTAGCAATGGAATGCTATGCTTGAGGTGTGTTTGAACTACTATGACATAAGCAAAAGCATTATTCTTACGTTGTCTTAGTCATTACATTCATTTTTTACTAGTCCATCCTTTTTATACCCCTTTCCTACATGCAATCCATTCTTAGAAATGACTAACTTGTTAGACACGAGCTTGATCATAAACCCATTCTTGGAGAGGAGAGTGCCCGAGATTAGATTCTTGTGAATGTCTGGCACATGCAGGACATTTTTTAGTGTCAGCTCCTTTTCGGAAGACGTCTTCAGCACGACTTTCCCTTGACCTTCAACAATTGAAGTGGCAGAGTTGCCCATGAAGATTTTCTCTTCACTCTTGCTCTTCTGATATGTTGTGAACATACCCTTATTTGAGCAGATATGTCTTGTGACACCTGTATCATACCACCACTCCTTTGGATTACTCCCAACCATGCCTACTTCAGTCATCACAGGACACAGATCTGAATCCGAGAGCTATTCTTCAGTTAGGTTGGCTACAACCTTTCCCTTCCTCAAGTCGACCTTGTTGTGACATTCGTCTGTCTTGTGCCCAATCTTGTGACACTTATGGCATTTCTCGCTGAACTTCTTGGCGGGTTGCTTTTTGAAGCTGTTCGAGTTTTAGGGTTGAAACTTTCTTTTCTTCCCTTTATGCTTTGCTAGATTTACTTTTTGCTCAGCCTACACCCCAAAGGCTTTTCATTTGGTAGACTCAATTCGAAGCTTGACAATTAAGTCTTCGACTTTCGCTGCCTTATGTTTGTGCAACAAATAATGCTTGAGTTCTTCCACTTATGAGGAACCTTCTCAATGAAGGTACCTACTTGAAAGGTTTCACGGATTTTCGTGCCTTCATCAATGACCTCATGGGTGATAAGTTGAAACTCTTCCACTTGCTCCATGATCGGCCTTAAGTCTACCATTTTTTAGTTCAGAAACTTTTACACTGCATGCTTCTTTGTGCCTGCATCTTCAGACTTATATTTCTTGTGTAGGGCAAGCTACAAATCTTTACTCTTTTTCTCAGTAATGTACACATTGTACAACGAGTCAATAATTATGTTGTTATGTTGCCCTTGCACATATAGTCCTCTTGAATCCAATTGTCAAGGCTTCCCTGAGCGTACATAGCGTACATATCATTGTTATCTGGAGAAATGAAAAGTTTTTCCTCCTGGAGATACTTGTCTAGATTTAGCGTGGCCAAGAAGAAGTGCATCTTTTGACTCCACGTTTTGAATCCTGTTCCATCAAACTTTTCAGGTAAAATTCCAGCCCGTTGAGCATTTGGCAATGCCAGCATATTTCTCCACCGTAAGTCTGACAACCTTGGGCTGAACTACCTGGGGTTGGCCCGCTAGCAAATCCACTAGTGGTAGACCACTCCCAAATTAAATTTGGGGCGTCGACTTACCAAGGTTTCCAGTATTGACATTCTCATTTGCCATTTTTCACAAATCTGTTTTCAAAATAATTCAACAAATTATTAATGGTTTTATAACATATTTAAAACACTTTTATAGAATTTACTCAAAATTCTCAGGAAAGGTTTGTGGTGGGACATAATGTCTCCTTAAAAACGACAGCCTCCTTAAACAGAATTTTGTTGTTTATTCTATAAAAGTTGCTTTAAAATATTTTTCAAAAATTTTCTTAATTTTGGAATACAAATGTTCAATTTAAAAAAATCCAATATTCTAGCAATAATTAATTTTAATTAATTGTCTTTATTTCAAAAACCGTTACAAGATTCAGAATTAATTTCAAGTTTCAATTTTTTAAACTTAAGATTTGAAATTAATTAAAATGTTACTAATTAGTCTTTAATTAGACTCGTAAATTATCTGTTTATTTTTGAAAAATTAACAAAGTTAATTGTCATTAATTGAAAGAATGTTACAAAGTTCTGAATTAATTAGAAAGTTACTAAGTTCTGAATTAATTAGAAAGTTACTAAATTAATTTCTACTACTTAGATTGTTTAACCCAATTTCATTGATACTAATTGTTACTACATTATTACCTCTATGTTTAGTTAAACAAAATCCTCTAGTTTTGCTATATAGAATATATAGAAGATAATATTTAATTGATAATTGACTCATGTATACTAGGTAATCACATCCACATTGTTTAATTAAATCTACGTTCTCCATTTTGTAAGAAATATTGGTGATTTTATTTTATTTTTTAATTCTTAAAGCCTTGTTTTATACCGACTAACCAACAGAGATAAATTTGTACTACTAATTCTATTACTAGTACTACTAATTCTATTACTATGAATTTCACAATATTAGATTGTTCAGTTATAAGGATTATATGTAAAATTTATTTTCAAAATTAAGATTGTAAGGACCTAAAATCCAATTAGCTAAACAATTAGTTATAAAATAAATAGCAGAATTAAGTAAAAAAGAGTAGAGAATTATACCAACAGAGACGAATGTTTGAAATCAATACAGAGTTGAGATTGATATCTCTGTCCTTAATTCTGAAAATGCCCCATAGTGTGTGACGGTTCGATGGCGTTCCAAATCCTAGGATACGACTACTATACTTTCTACTCCGCACAACTCTGCACTAGAAATTAGCGAACCAATTCAATGCCTTACTCTCGGACTCAAAAACATGAAGAACAAAAAGAAGCAAAAGAGACGAACATGAAGTAAGAAATGAGAAGGGGATTTCCTTTTTTTGGTGTATCTTAAAATGAAACTAGAGGCCGTCTTTTATAGGCAAAGGGGTACTCACATCTTATTCCCATTTTCAATGTGGGATAAACTTTTTATGAGCAAATGGATACTAATGGAACCTTCCCATTTCCAATGTGGTACAAACCCAAATTATTACTCTTTAAGTAATCAACTTTGAGCCCTCGTTTCTCATTCAAATGGAACCCGAATTTAATGTATGAGTATACTACATTATAGTACTCGCAGAGACAAAGTCAACACTCCCTTATTCCGGCGCAAAGGTGGCCTAAGCCCACCGAAATCTTTCCCAGAAAATTTGGTTCCAATAGGTAATTCATATAAGTTGATGTTAATTAACTCAGTGACGCAGGTTTGATAATTTTCCAGAGGGAATAGGGTTGCCTGCTTGTATATTATGCTAAACCAAGCATATTATGTTTTATTTTTTATATGAAATATGAGCTTCTCAAATATTTGGACACTAAGGGTTTCAGTTTCTTCACTATAACTGGCTTTTTATTTTTCTTTGTATAGGTTAAGTTAGGCCTTTTGGTTTGTTTACCTACATAGGTGAAGTTAGGGGGTTTTAGTTTCTTCACCTATGTTAGGACTTTCTGATTTCTTAGCTCTTGCTTCTTTGCCATTTTTTTAGTAATCATTTTTGTTGTTATGTTTTGGAACTTAAATGGCTGGCTGTTTATTCTTTACACAATTAGTTTATTCTTCCTTCAGACGGATATGATTCTGGCTTATACAACTACATATAAAATTAAATACCTTAGTGTCTGAGATCATACTTCAATCACTGGGGAAAAAAAAGTGTCTCATTTGCTCAACAACAAATAATGAACTCTAGTGCGTTGACGAGTTGTGGGTGCTGATTAGGATTGTTGCTGATCAGGGTTGTGACACTGGTGCTGGATGTCCTCAATTTAGAGGATCTCAGAGTTGATAATGATGTTAAGAAGCAGGTTGAGTTCCTGAAGAATCAGGGGTGAAGGTTAAAGTTTGAAGTTGAAGTGTTTGATGAAATGACCCTTAGAGAGGTTTTCATGTTGTACGCCGCCCTCGCCGCCAAGGAGTTCTTTAGGAAGCGCCAGAGGTATCTCAGCCCTGCCATCTTTCATTTGTAAGGAAACCCTGTAAGAAACCCGTTCTGTTTTTTATGAATAATTTTTTCAAAATTATGTTGCATCTGTATTCCAAGAAAACTATATACCATACAGTAAAAATTGAAAGAAAAGAAAAGAAAACCATAATTCTATGAACCTTCCCCGGAAGAATACTGGATGTCCCTCCATTTCAAGACCAAGTAATCCTCAAGGTTTGAGTTATAATGGCTTGATCTGAATGGTGTGCTGGTTTAACATTTTTGGGTTGTATGTAATATTATCTCATTTCGATGGTTGCATGCACAGGAAATTATGGTTTTCAAGTTTTTGTTTTTATGCATTGCATCTCATCCTTTTGGTTTTCATGGCCAATGGCCATATGCAAATGTGGTTTTGCATAATGTTCAGCAAAAATAGTTTGTGTTGGATTTATGAAACTGATCAAGTTTAAGCGTATTCAAGATAGCTGGGTTTTCAGCTGCACCCACTAAACATTAATGAGAACTTTGAGTTTGCCATCTGAATATTATTGTTTTGAGAACTCAATTTTAATGTGTAGTGCTTCACTATAATTGCAAAATAATGGAACAATAAGAAGTTGCTAATTGAAGGTAGATGGCTCTTAAGTTATGCTGATGCAGACATCTAAACAACTGGTTGAATCTGAGTACTTTTGATGCTTGTAATATCAGGGCCTTCTTGTTTAAGACATTTAACACCAATATGTCTCGTCTTATATTTTGCAGGAATTAAGCAAAGAATGGAGAAAGATTGAAGTTGGAAAGATTGCTGGTTATGTGGCCTATTCCATGGCAAACAACAGGAATGAGAACCTTGAGGAGGTCCCCAACAGCCCAGCTGACCAAGAAGTACACCACCCCAACAGCCAAATGTATAATCGACACACACGAAATTATGCAGAACTTCAGAAATGAAGGAACCAACGAAATGCGACTGACCACTGCGCTTCTCTCTTCACACTAATATATTACCAATCTACACAATATTAACCCCACGTCTTTTGGTAATTTGCCAGACCAATTTTTTTCCTAACATATCTTCAGATTCGGGTTCAATATGCACAAGGTGCAACACCCAAATCTAGCACTATAGACCAAAATTTCTTATATATTTATAATAAAAGTTCTCCACATTTTTCGATGATTTTAAAAACCCCCCACACCAAACTTAAGCTTATACTAATTGGATAATAGACTCTTCTTATAGTTTAGACCGATTAAAACAAGACTTTGTGTTCTAATATGCTATTAACTAATATTATGTTCCTCTACTAAATCTATTTTCTACATCTGCTTCTGACTGATTCCAGTCTCCAAAATGTAGTTGATTTTCTGGCTTTGGTACGAAGGAGAGGTAGTATTGAATTTATGTAAACAAAACTAATAGATGACTTTGAACTGCACTCAAAATTCTAGTAGTAATTCCTACTTTTTGCCAAGAGGACAGGTACTCTTGGGACTTGGAAACTTCAGCATATGTTTGATTCAGGTTCGACCTATTGCATCCTGTGTTTTTACCAAAGATAAGACTTTTATGTGTATGAAGATTGGTTTTAACAAGTACAGTCTAGGATTCCAACAACGAATTGCAAGGCTACTGATCCTCAAATCTATCAGGCCTACGCTCGAGCTCTGAAAAGCTCGCAATCACCTCAACACATGGACAACAGTGCCTTAGATACATGGAAGAATTTCCTCATTTCCTAATCTCCTCCAACTGGCAAACAATGGATGCACTATGTTATCGTATTTTAAGTGAAGAACACCAGCACAAACAAGATGATAAACAAAACTAGAAGGAAACAGATCATCATGAATTGACCCTTTGCTCCAGCCTTCTTCAATACCATTCCAACTTTTTTCTGAAATCACAGAAATACCAACTCAAAGAAAAGAAAAGAAAAGAAAATATTCTTCCAATGAGACAAGAAAAGAAACTATTCTTCCAATAATAAATCATACCTGAACAAACTCAAGCCGATCAGATGTACTTCCCATCTCATTATCCAATTCTCCAATTATCCTCTCCTGGGCAAGACGGAACCTCTATTAGTGTCTAACTCTATTCGGGAAAGTTTTATAAGAGATTGACATTCTTCACATTTTCTTGCCTTAAAAGGTTAAAATGCCACTACTTAAAATGACGGAACAATCTAGAGAATAGCATGTCAACTACAATGTTATAAATGGTAGAACCTGGGCTAGAAGTTCTTCATGTATAGTAAGGCCAACACCTCCAATTCTTTCCACACTTGCACTCAATTCATCCAACTCGTCGTCTTGTTGCCTGTACAAACATGATGAAATCAAATAAAGCTCCAAAGCTGTGAAGGACTAAATACTCTCTTTCACCCAAATTTTTACAATAAGCTAATGGTTTCTGCAAAAAAAAGCGGAATACTCACTCAGCTTTTACACTCAGCAAGTATCAGACAGCAATCTGAAATTCCCCCCTCAGTGTGATTATTAACTAACTATTTCATTTAAATGTTGAAGATAAGAACCATTGGAAAAACAATAACATCTGTAACTTAAGTTGTACCTAATTCCTAATCACTGAAGCATACTTTTAGGCTTCTAGCACTAATTGACAACGAACCAAAACTTTCAAACTAAAACTTAAGGTTGCTCTATTGTCACTAGGACAAAGGTATTATGTGCCAAATACATGTTGCCATGTTGGTATGATGTTACAGTTCAGTAACCGAAAATCTGTCGAATCATGAAACACTAGGTTTATGCATCGTTTTAGAAACAAGAAATACTAACGTGATCATTTACAGATTCAACTAGAAGCTGTTAGAAGCGACACTGTTTCTATTCTGGAAATCAAATCACATTTAACTGAAACTTCAAACATCAAAGAAGCAATCTCGGCAGAATGAATAAAGGAATGTAAACCCATGACATTTTAAATCTAATAACAAATCTGAGAAAACAACACCAAATATAGAATACATCATACTTCATGAGAAGTAGCTGTCTGTCTGTTTCTGACGATATGAGATCATCAGTAGCTTGTGCATTATATTGGCCAGGTCGATCTGTCTGGTGAGAATTTGGAAGCCTCATAAGCTCTCGCCTCATTCCATTTACATTTGAAGTGCTTAAACCTTTTGACTCTTTCCCATCGACTAATTGTTTCTTTACATTTCCCACCTAATGGCAATGAAATAATCAATAGCATATTAAATTATGATTTTCTAAATACATATCTACATCCAAGTCAATGTCCCTTGTGTAGAAATAATTGACAGAAAAATCAAACTGAAACCGGAGAGCATGTCCACAAGAGAAGGCCTATAGCATGAGAGCTACAAAATGCAATCATATGATATGTGAACACCTCAAGAAAAGATACCTGTACATGGGCATTTCTGGTCCACCTTCTTCTTTTGTCAAGCTCTACGTCACTTATACCATACAAAGAAGGATTTTTCGCTGCTACGGATATTGTTTTCTCCAGTTCATCCACCTTCCTATCACAAAAATAGACTTTTAGTACAGAATGATATATCCACCTAATGTAAACCAAAACAAGGCACTAATCACAAGTAAAATTTGAACATGTAACATTCATCTCTTTGTATAGTTTACTTTGTGGCCTGCTTGTGTTTCTTGATGAAATATGCAGGTAACAAGTGATGGAGGGTGATATCTTTCTATACGAGTACCTTCTGGACATCTCTTTGTATAGTTCACTTTGAAGGCATTTATTCTTGTTGCTTGTAATTCTAGATAACATATGCAGCTAACAAGGATGGTGTACAACATATAAATTATGCCGCATTGCAGCAGGAAGAAACAGAGGATCCAGCACCTTCTAGATGCATCTCTGCTCAACTTCCGGCAGTAGTTATTTAGTTAGGAAGTTAGCTTCGGTTTTCAGTTAGTTAGTTAGGCTGTTGATGATCAATCTTTGTGTATATAAGCTCATGTACAGAATCAGTTTGAGTATGCAATACAATCAGAAAATTTCCCACATCTCTTCCATTACAGTTGCAAAGTTTCTGAGCAATACTCTGTTTTTCAACCTTTTGTTCAGATGGAGGGTGATATCTTCCTACATGAGTACTTTGTGGACATCCTTCTTTCAATAAAATGGTTATCAGACAAGAAAATACTCCCATTGAGTTTAAGTCGGAAATCATTACATGATACGTCATAGTCAGTTGACTGAATTAGTATTGGCTGTCAACAAGAGATCAGTTCAAGAACAACAGATTCGAAGTTATTGAAGTAATTTAAAATGAAATATACCTGCCACTCAATGCTCTCACAGTTAGTAACAAGTTCTTTCCTAAGATTTAGTTGTTCTGCACTGTCGGGAGGAACACGCTCCCATCTGTGAAAGCTAGATAACAATTTATCTATCTGCAAAACAAGAAATTCACAAATAAAACTATTGATGGAACATCATGAACAGAGGGAAATAATATTTAAATAGCTGGCATGCATTGGAGCAGTGCAGGATGGAACAAAAATGACACAGAGGAAAGATATTAGTAAAGATGATTTGGCCTTAAGTGCAATAATCAAGTATGTCCATATGAATCAAATCTGAATACATCAATTTCAAGCACCCAAAGAATCCAACTGATTAATATAATTCATGGGCATTAAGGCCTAAGAATATAGACACATGGAAAAACCAGTAGTTAAAGGTCTTCTTTAAGATGCTTAAATTAGAGACTTAAACAAATGATCCTTCTCCAATAAATTCTTGCAGACACATGACACATATAGTAGTAGTTAAGCATAAAAGACATTACAAATGCAAATAACAAACTAATTATGGTAGTCCTAATTGTCAAAACAGAGAACTTAGAGAGCAGTTCAATGTTGGTCCTGAAAATTCAGAAACAGCTTGGTCCTGCTTCATGAGGGAGAATAGGCAATTTCTTTTTATGTGGCATACAATGAGTATTCAAATAACTAACTGAAAGAATGAAGAGTGCACATCCTAAATATAATAAGCAAATGGAGATAACATCACATTGATGCATTACTTGGTGCAACAAAGCCCCAGTGCCAGGGTAAAGCAAACTCCATCAAATAGTTGTTTCACAGCAAAAATATTGCTATGTCAAATTAAGCCCCGATCAGATAGTGGTGCAGCTTGAATGCTTAAATTGACAGCAGAACATATACTGATCTGATGCATAAACTTTCATCAACTATCAATAAGAATTCCAACCTTCCCCGGAGAATGAAATAAACATAAACACCTCCAGTAATGCTAGTCCAAACCCAAATCATTCAAAATGAGCGAAAAACACAAATAACAGTGACTAGAATCAGCAAACAGTCTCTATATAGGAAACCAAATGCTATCTTCAGCAACAAACACGCACTTACTGGAATTCAGAACCAAACCGACAACGGCAGAAATTCAATACAAGCAAAAATAATAATTGCAGGTTTTCCGAAAGAAACAATTTTGACTTCAAGGAACAAGTTAACTGGATCCACAGAAATATCTACGAAAGGAACACACTTACATAATCTTGGATCTCTTCCTTCACAATGTAAAAGGGATCTTGAGCTGAAGACATCTTCCAATATTGAAACAAAAGGAATCTTTGAGTTGATTAAAAATGCTTGCCGAAATAGAACAGAAGATGCATTGGGAACAAAAAATAATCCCAGAAACACACACTAACAGTGGCGGAATTGGGGAGTAATATACTTGTTGTTTTTGTGCGCCCCTGATGATCAAAATTAGTTTTCGTGCGTCCCGGTTCCGCCCAGGAAAATATTTGAATCTAAACGAAATTTTAATTCGTCGGAAATTTCGATTTTCAGATATTGACCCGCCGGAGTTGCAGACATACGTGCGAGGAAGAACACGATGTAGTGTATTAGATTCTTAGAGTTCTAGTAATGTACATTGGACAATTAAGCCCATTTGTGGGTGTTTCATTAAATTTGAAATTGGGCCTATGTAACAAATTTGAAATTGGGCCTATGTAACAAATTTAGCCCAGTCAAATTAAAATAAAAGGACAAAGGGAGACCGTGAATCCGTTCGAGTAATCCAACTCAGACGAGGAAAATCTGCTGAAATTGGGTTTGAAAACAGGAACTAAATCTCACTCGGCCAAGTTGCGGATGAAGAACTTCGAATCCTAGTCCTGATCACTCTGTTTTTTAACTCAAAATTTTGACAAGGCATTTTTATATCGATGTTGATGAACAGTGGGCCCCCTTCAGTGGAGGGTAAAATGGTCATTAGCTCTTTAAAAATGAAGTGAAGGTTATTTTGGTAATTTTAATATTGCCCAACACTGAAAAATAATAGGTCCACGTCGGACTCAGGCAGGAGGGGGATGCGTGTTTATGTCACAGTTAAACCATTGGTATCTGTGCAGTT